>JBAMBJ010002391.1:0-20247 GCA_037043495.1 Drosophila recens | reverse complement strand
GTACAAGTTACAGCAGTACACACAGTGCAAGCCGCTAAAGAGATACACTTAAGCAGCTACAGAAAGCGCTCTTAAATGCGCGCTGGCCAAAAACAACTCAAGAGAGAGACAGCATGCGCAAAGTACAAAAAGCTAAAGAGTCAAAAAAAAAGGTAAACAAAACGCAAAACGATTGAATGCAAAGTCAAACATTGAAATCGTAAGCAAAGACAATTGAAAGCGATTGCCAGAGAGTGAGCAAAAGAGAGTGACTGCAAGAGAGCGACGGCCAGCAGGTTATTCCCATATGTCTGTGTGTGTATTGTGTGCTCGGCAAGCGCGGTCGCGTTCGTTCGACTCGTGCCGAAGAGACGAAGCGCTTGAGTGTTAACAGCGCTCGTTGCGACTTAACATTGCCTCTTGTTTGTTCGTGTACGCCGAAGTCGACGCACGCCTCTCGTTTTCGCGCGCTTCGCACACATTTCGTAGAGCAGCAGCAGCAGCAGCGAATATCTTTTCTGTTATATTAATAGAATTCACAAAAACACACACACACACATACACTCACACCCAAGCCATATTGAAAGTGACACACACACAAATACACACGCTAGAGCAAATTTAAATTGATAACAAAATATATATAAATTAAATTAAACGAAACGAGTGTTAAATCTGTAAAATGGTGTAAAAGATGCGCAAATTTGTTTGCTGAAATCTAAAAAAAAAAATTGTGTGAATAGTCTTATCAATTTGTTGTTAACAAACTAAAGCGTATACGCAACGTGTTGCCAAACAACAACAACACGTCAGCTCATTTTTCGATTGCTTTCTTTGATTTATCTTTCGTCATGCTTTACGCGCGGTTTAACGGTTAAACGCGGCCTACGACAACAAACAAACAAACAAACAAAGAACAACAACAATAAATCCACGTGTGTTTTGTGTGGTCAAAACGAAGCCACAATTTAATTAGTTGCATATCACAAAAATAAAGAAAGCAAAAAAAACGACCAGAAACAAACAAAAAAATAAAACCACATTTTCGAGTATTTTACATATGAAATTAAAACGAGACAGAAGAAAACTCGACATAATTACAACGACAACAACAAAAAGCAGAGGATTGAAAACGAAATCGAAATCAAATAAATGAAAATGTTGCCATTGCATGCAAATTGCGGGCAACCAAAATTTGTTGGGGCAACCACGTCATCATCATCATCATCATCGTCATCATCAGCATAGGCAGCAAGAACACTCATACGCAGTGTAGGACATGGCACGTCTGTTTGTCTAGCAGCAAAACAAATAGTTCATATGTACACACACATATAAAAGATACACACACACACATACACACACACACACCAAAAGTGGCAGTGGCAACAACGGAACCAGGCCACAAAACGAGTCGCGTTGAGTTTGAATCGCGTTGCTTTGCGTTGAGTCAACGGAAACGGAAACAGGAGCAACAAGGACATTTAAGCCAGCTTTGCTGTGCGCGTCAAGGACATTTACACGTCTACAACAACAACAACTGGCAGCTTATAAAATAAACATCAATCAAGTGACAAGAAATTGTATTTAGCAAATTCCCCCATGTAGTTCGATTCTGCAATAATCATAAGTAGTTGGAAGGCAGCAGGATAAACGGCCAAGTGGCAATTGGCAGCTCACAAAAAGGATACAAAGGACACAAAGACAATTGCCAAAATGGCCAGACGCAAGGGCAGCGGACGTGGAAGTAAGTAAAAAGCTTTTGATTTTAACTTATTGGCCATATTTAATAGGCCAGGAACAGGCAGGCATATGCCTGTTTTGAGCCTGTGGTAGTTGTGATAGTTGCAACATTTCAAATATATACATATTGTACCGTTAAGGGGCCGCCACTCGTAACATAACATCCTCATTCTTTACTTCACAACTTGATACATTGGCTCAAGGCCGCATTTGTATACAGTGCGTGTTGTGAGTATGTGTACAAATGTGTGTAAGTGAATAAGTGAGTGTGTGATATATACACAAATTTGGAATAGTCCTGACTGTCAAATACTCTACATAAAGCCTAAAAAGCCTCCAAATTCGACAACCAGCTCTTAAAATATTAAAGTTAAAGCGCATCAATTTAAAATAATTAATTTGCTAATGAAATTTTATGTAGTCTTTACATACATAATTTTTTATTTTTTTTAAATCAACAATACGACTCTTGTTGTAATTTTTCACAAATTTAAAATTTAAATATTCAAATAAATCTGTGTAAGAACGTACACAAAAGTGGAAAGAGCCTAATATATAACCACTGGAATTATTTTATTTTATACATTTTTCTAAGTGATTATAAATTCTTTTTTATGTATTGAAAATTGTACAATTGTTGCACAATCATTTTAAATTTTGAAGAAAATTCTTACCATATGTTTTCAAACAATAATTTAAGGTGCAGCAAAAGAACTTGTTGTAAAAATCACATGAGCTTTGAAAAGTTACAAATTTTAAGTGAAGAAAAATACTTTTATTTAAAATTTGTTAATGAAATTGACTCTTTTAAGATTAATTTTATTTGCACTATTACGCTCCCTTTTAAGTACTCCTAATAGCTAAGATATTTAATTTTTTAAAAAAATACAGTACCTTTTAATTTAAATAAGTAGTAATTTAAGCAGTACAGCCCCACTTCTGTTTGTTTAAATACAGGGTATTACAAGGACAAAGGCAGCCAACAAAAGTTCACAAACAGGCAATAACTGCTGGGTGAAAGTATATAACAGAGAGAGAAACATAGAGAAAGATAGTGAGAGAGAGAGAGAGAGAGAGGGAGTTGGCGTGAGCGAGATAGTGCGAATCAGGCATTTTCAATTACAGCTAAAAGATTACTTTTTGGCCAGCAAGTGTGTGTGTGTGTGTGTGTGTGACGCTTAAGAACCATAGCAACAAAATCTGTTAGTCAGAATACCGCAATATCAGGAGCAATTCACAACCCACTCAACCCCTACCCCCAACCCTTTCTACACTCTCCTTGTGCTTTATAACAAAGTCCACAAGTAGGCAGCAAAAGTTTCTACAACAAGTACAAAGTGAAATATTGTGCAGATTGCAAACTATGCACAAAAACTGTAAAAAACTGCATGGGGTCGCTAAAGGAGGCTACAAAAAGGGAGAGAGACAGAGGGGGAGAAAGAGGGAGGGAGAAGTAGAGAGGGGGCTATACTTGAAAGTCAACCAAGCGCGCACTTGTTACACTGTAGACCACGCCCCCAAACACACAAAAAAAATAAAACCACAGCGGCCTCTTGCTGTGCGAGTATCTATAAGATATATATTTGCGTTTTTCTTTCTGTTCTATGAGTTAACTGAAAGAGATAGCAAACAAAGCGACAGAGAGCACGCAAAAGAGAGTGAGAGAGAGAGGGAATAGCAAGAGAGAGAGAGAGAGAGAGAGAAAGAGGTAGCACAGTTCATGCATAAAACATGCAACTGACTCTGACGCAGTTCAGCTTCGCTACGTTTTATCATTTTTCTGTCTCTGCCTCAGTCGCTGCTGTGGCCTCTGCTAGCGTCCACAGCGCAGCAAATGTTGGGGATTCCCTTACGTAATCCCCAAGCGCACACAAAAGGCAAAACACACAGACACACGCACACGTTGCAGCTGCGAAAGAGAAACGACAAACAACAACAAAATACAAAATAAAATGAAAAAGAAATTAAAAAGAAAAAAAAGATACAAAAAGCAGATACTCGTACACACGAGGCTGGGGCCCCATGTAATAGCCTGAAAATCAAGCTTGGCACAGCGTCATGAACTTTTGGCGCTCACCCACACACACACACACACATACAAAACTTGTTGTCAACATGCAGACAAAGATACAAAGATACAAACACACAAGCGTTCAACTTTTACGTAGATACTTAAACGAACGCGCAGCCCACAACGCGCAGATACTTTTTGAGGGCATGGCAACTGTTGCGGTGCCCATAGCATGGAATGAGATGGGATTGGGATGTGGGGGGATGTGTTATAGGTAGGGGTACTCTTTTAGATAGACAACAAACACACTCATACTGAAAACTTACTGTTGCTTTTAGTTGTTGCTCTTGCCTGTTAGCCATGGCTTTAACTTACTCGTCTTAACAAGAATTTAAAGACATTGTTTGGCTCAAAACGAAATTGGGCTACTCTTTGGGAAAATTGGTATTCACTTGGATAGGAGAAAATTAATTGGGCTTATGTGTGATAATGAAATGATTGTCAGCAATAAATTCGAGTAAATTTTTTGTCAATATTGTACTTATTGCAATTGAAATTAATAAAAAACTGTGTTAAATAATATTTGTAAGAGATTTATAATTTTTTATTTTTGAAAATATAATTTTTGTGTAGATTTCATAATTTTGCCAAAACTGAACCGATGTTTATTATTTTAATCATTAGTTGATCTCTAAGTAGACAATTTATTTGGAAATGAATAATTTACAAAAATAAATTGTTGGGAATCTTTTTTAAAAAAAACCCTTTGCTCTCATGCCACTAAAAAAACATTTTTTTCCACTTTTAATCAACTTTTGAATAAATAAAATTGACATAAAGTAATATTTTAAAATAGACTTTGGGTTTATTTTTATATTTGTTTTGAAACCATGTAAAATTTTATTAAATCCATTGTAAAAAGTATGACTAGACTTTAAACTTGCCTAGCTTTGTCAAATCTGAGATTATTCTAAGCAATGTGATGTTGATACTGAAACATATTTCCTTAAGGAAAATACATTTATTCAAGATATTAGAATAAAGGTTGCAGCTGAGAGGAAAGTTTTTTCAATATCCATACAAATTTAGCTTAGATATATTTTAAAATTGTACAATATTTTTTATGCATTATACATCAAAATATTTCTTTAATAGATATTAAATCCCTTAGCTAGGCATTGAAAAAACATGCGTTAAGTTTATTATAAAATTCTTTGACGTTAAAATTATTTTAAAAATAATTTAATTTCTTTTGTAATAAAAATAATTTTAAAAAATATTTTTATTTATACCTACAAATATTATTTTTATTTATATTTAAAAGTATGAATTTTAATTTGTAAATTATTTTCTTACATAATAATTGTTATTCTAAAGCAAATACATTTTTTGATTTGAAGTCATAGCTGTTGTACCCACTAATCTGCATTTACAGTTGCCGTGCAGCATTGGCAGATACTTTGTGTTGTGCGCCCTCAAAGAACTCTGTCGTTACGGCACTGTGTGGCATGTGGCAAGAGGCATGAGGCATGTGGCAAGAGGCAGGAGACGGCATTCCTATGCCTCACTGCCCACGCGCCACTTTGCCACAACTCACAGCAAGTTGGAAGCATGACTATGACTATGAGTATGAGTATGAGTGTAAGTGTGAGTGTATGAGTCTGAGTACATTTGCAAACGAGTAACAAGCAAAAGATACAAAGTCTTTGACTGTCTGTCTGTCTGTATATTTGTATCTAGATACTCACGCAGCAGCAGCAACAGCAGGCGCAACATGTTCAAAGCGAATGGAGAAACACTTAAGCTGGCTTTGGCTTTGCTTATGACTCTGTTATAATCAGTTGTTGTTGTTGTGATTGTTGTTGTTGCTTGGGGATTCTTCTCCTGTTGCCATATTTCGCATTCGCTTCTGGCCCAACGTTCTGTGTCACTGACTACGTCAAAATTAAAATAGACTTTGGCCCGGGAAATGCTTTTATTCCTTTTGCTTTTGGTTTTATTTTGCTTGTTTTTGCTTTGCCTTTTGCTTTTCACGTGGCTGTTGATATTCCCCTCTCGCCCCTCCTCCCTCTTGCCACCAACTTGTTGTCATCTGACATTCCTGCTCCCCCCTTTCCCCTCCCGTCTGCCTTTGCCTTTTGCCTTGACTGTGTTGCCCATTGTGCTGATAATTTATGTTTAGCTCGAGGAGCTTCAAGGAGAACTGTGAATGGAGGGCGGGCAAGGGGGGCGGCATTGAAGGAAGAAGAAGACCTTGCTCGACTCTTGGGCGTCTGTCCGCCTCATTCGCAATTCCTTATGCACAGTTCTTTGTCTTTTGTTTTTTCCCTTATTTGTTGTTGTTTCTCTATTTTGTTACCTTTTCTAGCGCATTTGCTGCCTCTTTGTTTTGCGTTTCCTTTGGCAACTTTTCGGCTCGCATTCCATTTCAAGTAAAAGGGCTTTTGGTTTTGTGAGTGATTCACTTTATACATAGTTTTCCTGCCCCCCCCCTATCTCCCTCCGCTTTCCACCTTACTAAGAGCCCACAATTGAGGGTGTTTTTGGCTTCTTTAAATTCCCCCTTCAACTTATCCTTTATATATACGTATATATATATTTACCCCGACATACTAAGCGTTAGTGTAACTGGGTCTAGGTGTGGTTATGTGAATGCCTCGATGGGCAGTTAGCTAATGGACAAACTGTGCAAATTGCTCACTTGTAGGGTTGCCCCACGATGATCTAATAGACCCTTTATCTCCTTGAGAAAGCAGAAATATGCTGGAATTCCTTTAAAATGAGTTAGAATAATAATACGATAGTTAATCGATAACTGTATTCGATCTAATAGACCCTTTTTTGAAAGAAAGCAGAAGTATGCCGAAATCTCATTATGATGAGATGGAATTATAATCCGATAATACCTTTATTCGATAAATATATTTCGATTATTCTAAAAGAAACATATTTGATAACCATTTATGTTTGATAAAAAGACTTTGATTGCTTCATTTATCATGATTTGATTAATATTCGATGAACATTTTCATAATTGAATTAACCTATCTTTTCGATATCCATTTAACAGTCGTCTTGAAATATTAACCATAAATATATGCCGTTGAAATACAAAAAAAAGACCCAAAAAGTTTTCAAATATACATCGATTTGACCTTTAATCCGTGTACATTTAATATGCACCGTCATATTTGACAAATATTTAAAATAAGGAAACTATCTCCATTTCCTTTTACTAATTCGATAAAAAAAAGGTTCTCGAATCTACTTCACAAAAAGCACACGAAAGCCATTTGGACCCAAAATAGAACTGGTTCCATGGCATGTCCTGCACATAAACAAGACCCCATTTCTCCACCCACCTCCATCTATAAAATTCCAGTCTTTAAGCAACTGTTGTAAGCAGCCACGCCCAGAAAATTTACAAGCAAGAGCAACGGCTAAAAAAAGGTCATGGCAGCCAAGCCGAAAGTGGCAAGCAGGCGAAAAAACAAAATAAAATAAAAACGTGAAACACAAAATCAGCTCCGGCAATAAGCCAAAATAAAACCTCATACCTGTGTCTGTAGCAGAGCAACCTGCAACAAACAAAAAAATAATAAAACAACAAAAATAAAATACGAGTAAAATGGCAAAAAAAGAAATTAAGGAAAAAGTTGGCAGCAGGCAAAAGCGGAAAAACAAGCAACATCAGGCTAAAAGTGTGAGGAGGCAACGAGTGTAAAACATACAAGTGTTGGTATGTGTGTGTGTTTGTGTGTGAGTGTATTCATCAGCACTCACACCCATTAACACACCCACACACACTCAGTCTATGAAAGCGCAGGGCTTCCCCAAATGATAAAGTTTTATTTGCCTTTGCGGGTGCACATTGAATTTCTGTGTGGCAGCAACGACGTCAGCACGAACACACATTCAACGAAGACGACGACGCCCCCAATGAAGCAGCTCATCATCGTGTTGATAATGATCATCATCATGATGATGATGACGATGATGATGACATTGTTCGACAGTCAGTCACCGCAGAAAGCATGAGCATGAAACCAACTCAACCACCCACAGCAACAATGAAAGCCAAGCAAGACATTTTATAATCCGCAGCATGACTTCAAGATACCCTGTAAAATGCGAAAAATAGTGGCAAATAGAAAAATGGTAATTAAACTTTAGGTAAATAAGTTTACTGCGAACCTGCTAAAATTGATTAGTAATGTTCGTCAGAAAAAAAAAATTGTTAAGAACTAATAAAAGTATTAAGGGTCTCTATCCAAAAATGATTGAAAAGTAAATAATGAGTAGATCATACTGTAAAGTACGATTCTTAGAAACAAATAAGGTAGTTTTTTTATTTAACACATTTATTAGTTTACACAAATTTAAGGAAAATTAAAAGCATTTGAGGAAAAACAATTTTGATGTGTATTTAATATTTCCAGAACTACTTTCTTTGAGAGGACTTAAATAAAAAAATGTATAAGCTATATATAATGATTTAATCTTAATACAAAGCTAGATTCTTAAAAACAAATGGTCTATTTTAGCATTCAAAATATTTATTTACTTAAAAAACCAGGGTAAATTTCATCCAATTGGGGAAATAAAATTTTTCTGGTGTATTCAATTTAATCAGAGCTCGATCCAGAAACCTTTCTATTATTATTATGTTACACTTTTGACATGCTTTATTTTTTTCCATAGAATTTCTGAAATTATTTTCAAAAAAATTTAAGTTATTTGTAAATTGTTTTGAGCTTAACATACTCGTATCCAGTTGAAACCTCAGTTAGCCACGAAGTGTAGAAAGTTTAACATAAATGAGTGGGCAACTCTAAGAGAGAAAGAGAGAGGTGGAGAGTGGGCGAGTGAGAGAGAAACAGCAGGGAAGTAGCGCAGCTAGGACGTGGCCAAATCCCTTGGATATTGTTGTTGTTGTTGCTGTGCAAAAGTTGCTCGACAGCAGCAGCAGCAACGGCAACGACCGTGAAAGGCCATTTGCCTTCTCTACATAAGTGTGTGTGTATATGTATTTGTATGCGTGTGTATGTGTGTGGCAAGGATAACCTAATACAATATTTTTTGTTGCCTTAGGACGTGCCGGAATTTACTCGTGTATCTGAATGCGTTACGGGTCGTATCTGCGTATCTACGTATCTGCGTAGATGTATCTGTAACTGGGCAAGTGGCATTTGGAGCATTTTGTACGTGTTTTCCCAGCACTTGGCTGTCGTTGAGTTAAGTTCACGGCTCTTTGGTTTACTGTTTTTTTTTTTCATGCCCTTCTGTTGCCCATTTGGCACCCTGTACTTGTTGTTGGCAGACCAGCTGCTGGCAAAAATATTTCTTTTGTAATTGAGGCGCATAATTTGAAAAATATTTCAACTTTTTTTAAGCAAGTATCTTAACGTCTTTTCCACCCATTGCTATTATTTTCCTCTATTATTCGTGGCGTCAGGGCGTTAGAAATTGCTTTTGCCAGAGTTTAATTTTGGCATTAACCACGAATAAGCCGAAGTCAAACATTGTCAAGGATTTGTATTAAAAACACTCAACTAAATTGCAATATAATTTAAAAAATTAAATCATAGCTAAGCTTAGTTAAAATTAGACACATCAATTGTTTAATTGGCAGCTAAACGAGAAAATGTATCTACAAGTATTTCAAGTATTTCAAATTTCCAATTCAAGCTAAATATTTGTGATAACCTTTCCCCGAAATAGTTCAATGCCAAATGCGGTCAACGGCGCTATCGAAATCTATGTTTTATAAACAACATCAGCTACTTGAAATCACATTAAACATAAATACATATATTTATTCCAGACTAGACCAGAAATAATTAATTTAAATTATAACAATTTAAGAGAAAATTAAATAAAACTAAAATGGAAATACCTTTTATTGGTGTATTCAAAAACATTTAATGACATCTGTGGTTTTAAATCAATAGAATAATATTCTTCTGGAATTTTTAAGCTATAAGTGAATCCCCACGACTTCGAAGCGTTCCAAAAAGAATATTTTATAGACAAACAAGGGATTCACCCAGACTTTGAACAAAACAAAAGTCTCAACCTCTTGGGATCTTTATTTAAAGCATCGATTGACAGAATATGGATTTCCCTTTTGGAGCAATCTTAAATTCCTAAAATCAATAACAAAATTCCTAAAAATTATCAAGGGATTCACCCTGTCTCTAAGTATCCCAAAATTACGCTGCACGGAAACTTTTTCTTTTCAATTCCAAAAAAAATAAATATATGAAATGGATTTTCCATTATCAGCTCATATAAATAAATACATAAGTTGACCTAAGTTCTTTAAAAGCTAAACAAAAACATCGATGCGTCGTTTTGTCTGACAATGTGTAAAATAAACAAATTTTTCATTGAGTTTGGCAAACAAAAAATTGCTCATTTCAGGTATCAGTTTCTAAATAAAATAACAAAACTAATAGAGGCAACAAAAGAAAAGAAAACAAAGACAACAACAACAATACGAATACGAATAATAATAAACACTTGTCTGTGGCGTCTCTTGGTCGCCCCAAAAAAAAAGAATTCAAGTCAATTTCTGTGTTTACGATATTTATTTCAGTTTTTCTTTTTTCTTATTTTCTTTGTGGATCTGTGCAAATACAACATGAAAATCAAAAACGTGTTGAATAGACTCAGCAGCAACAACAACAACACTATACAATTATATGCATAGCCACAACGAAAATCAACTTCTAAACACAGCAGGAAAAAAGCAAACCAAAGCACAAAAAAACAAATCAACAAAATACAAAAAGTAAATAAAAAAAGAGAGAAAAAAACGATGGCATCACGTCATACCGGTTTTAGCCAGCGTCGCATTGGTTTTGGCCATCGTTTAGGCTTGTTGCTGAAACCAAAATATGGGGGAAGCTCACGAAAGAATAAATATAACCAAACCCAGAGCCGAAGCCGGAGCCGGAGCCGGAGCCAGAGTCGAACTGAAGCACTGAGACTGAGACTGAGAGACAAACACGCGCGCGCGGACTTTGTCTG
Organism: Drosophila recens; assembly: GCA_037043495.1. Lineage (NCBI taxonomy): Eukaryota > Metazoa > Arthropoda > Insecta > Diptera > Drosophilidae > Drosophila > Drosophila recens. The sequence goes on along the minus strand of JBAMBJ010002391.1, from coordinate 9,482 downwards.
TGAATTGGGGCCCGCAAGCTGCCATGGGCGTAGTCAATGAAGGGGTACGAAATTTGAAAAAGATTCAGTGCTTAATTTGTATAAAAATCTTTATACTAATAAAATGTATGCTTGTTGAAAATTAGATCAATTTTTTAAAAAATAAAAAATTTTACCATAATGCAAAATGCATTACAAACATTTTAAGATAATAAAAAAAAATCAAACAAATATTTATTGGCTCAATAAAAATTACAAATATTTATTATATTTTTCCATTCAAAATAATTATATATAAATTGAGAATTTGATATTTTTAAATAAAATAATTAGAAATAAATAAAAATTGTTTCTTGTTGCTGTTGAATAAAAATCACAAATATTTATAATTTTCGTCTTTTTAATAAAACAATAAAATATAAACTTTATTAAGGTATTCAAATTATTAACTTAATTAAACAATAAAAAAAAATTAAAAAAAAAAAAGAAGAAAGTTAACCAAATTTTTTACCATTTTAAATAGTGCATTTTGCAAACTCACCTATCATAATTATCTGATTTTTATTAATGAGTTTAATAAATTAAAGTATTGAGTAATTGATATTTTAAGAGAAAGAAAGTTAAAAACTTAATAAAAATTATTTCCTGTTAATTGTTTTATTAAAAACTATAAATATTTATAATTATCGTTTTATTAATATAACAATAAAATATACAATTTATTGAATTAAATTTAAATTATTACAAATTCATTATATCATCAGGCTTATCTTCCCTCTTTGGTTACGTCCATGAGTCAAAGCCGCTTTGCTCTGGGCCAAGTTACTCCTAAAAATACGTAGCACAATTCTTGCGTCAAATGGACAAACTGGCAGGTTAACCTGTTCCCAGATGTGTGTTGCCTTCTCGCTCTCTCTCTCTCTCTGTCTCTATCGGCCTGTCTTTCGTCAGTGCAGTGTGTGTGTGTGTGTTGGTTATAAAAGTTTATAAAAATGATTTCAGAATTGCCCGCTTGTCTTGCATTAGATGGGCGCACCCACACAAACGAGCGCCAGTTTGAATGTTGCCGTGTCAAATATTAGCACAGAATCATTTTGAATGACAGAAACCAGGCACACCCACCTCCCTTCACCCTCCTCCCACCTCCCTAAACCCCTCACCACACCTGCCTCCCTAGCTGAGCTCTTGTCTTTGCTTTTGGTTTCTGTCTGATTCCATTGTTGTTGTTGTTGATGATTCACCTGACGTACAATATTTCTATCGCCTGAGTTTCTCTCACCTAAACAAGTTTTATATCATCATTTTGCTTTTGTATTGTTGTTGTTCCCTCTATATCGGGTATGAGTAACGGTCTACACATACACATATACACTTAAAAGTCTACTTGAAATTATCGCGCAAAATTTCTAAGAATTTTGTTCCATTTGACTTTTTTCTGATTAAAAGAAATCAATAAATTATCAGCACATATCAATTTAATTTGTTGCCCGCTGCCAAAACATTACGATCAAATAGGCATTTCTTGTCTCATTGCAAAAATTCCTTTCCTTTTCTTATTTTTATTTATATATTTTTTTATTTGTGTTATGTAGACTATCAAAAACTTTGCAACGAGCGCACAAATTGTCCAATTGCCATTTAATTGAATTTCAAGCTGTGATATCATTCACTTCAATCAATCAATTCACACTCTACTCGCTTTTGATTGTATTTGTGAATGTGTATATGTGTGCTTCAGGTCAACTGTAGATTGAAATGGAAATTGCAGTGTCAAGATTTCTAGCCGAAATATTGAAAGAATTTAATTTAAAGACTCTTGACTGCAATTTCCACTAAAGCTTAAGATGAATAGGGAATTTTTTAATTTATCATTTTTATTTTATTGTTTGTGATAATTAATCTTAAAGTGCCTTAGATAAGCCTTTTAATTAGCGTCTAAGTAGAAATAACTTTATCATAAGGCGTCGATTAACGATTGAATTTAATTTAATTTGATTAATTTAATAAAATTAATAAAATATATTTTAATTTAAAATTTTGCTTTACATAAGATAATTCTTATTAAAATGGTTGAACAAATAAGGTAAAATAATAATATAAATTAAGCATTAATTTCCTAGACACTTATAAAAATTAGATCAAGTCTATTGATAAGATTGGCACAGACACCTGTTGACTGTAAGCCATAAAAAAAGTAATAAAAATAAACAGCAAGGGCAAGGTAAATGCCATTTATATACATGTTCGTACTTCAAATATGAGTTTTTCCCAAATGAATTTGCTCTTCTTTAGGTTCAGCTTTATTCACACTTGAAGCAGCTTCCTGCAAAACATAATATGTATCTTTTACTATACGTATATACTTATATGGTATACACACATTGACTCGTATATCTGAACATATTTATAACAATTTTCGCAGAATGAGCAAAGTGATTTCTGATAAAAAGTTAAGTGGCCCAAAAGCCAAATAAAAACAACAAAAAAAAACAACAGAAAAGAAAAGACAGAAAAGGGCCAAAAACAGGTTCAAGCAGCGAGCAAAGGAGATCCCAGACTGGGTTCTCTTATGCTGGCAGCATAAGTGTATCATAAATATGAATATGTTGCAGGCACTTCATGTGCCTCAAGTGTTGCCAGCACACACACGCACACACAGACAATAAGATACAAATACAGATACAAAACACGAGCACAGATACAGATACAAACAGGGTTAACGCGTCAGGTAGTCACTTTTGGGCTGGTTGTTTAGGTCTAAAACTGTCGAGAGCCTAGTCAGCATCTAAAAGGAGTTTGGACAGGTTTTCGACCGACTGCAGTGCAAAGGATTCGAGATCAAGCTCAAACTTAAACACACACACACACTCGAGTACAATGGGTTAAAGACCCAGGCACTAACGTGGCTAACTGGCAACGCAGACGTCTCGGTGTCTGGCGTCGGCGGCCTTTTCAAAGTGAAACGTATTTACTTTTTATTTAGCCAAAGTCAAAGATACAATTTATAAGCAATTGTCATTTGGCAACTTTATGGTTATTACAGGACAATAAGGCCAACTATTTAACTGATTTAATGTTATAAATATAACAGCGCTGTTATACCGCTGTTAATGTTTTCCAACAGCTGTTATTGCCTATTAGCAGAAGCGAGCAATTATAATGAGCTCAGTCTGAGTTAACTGATTAAAAGCGTAATAAAATTGCTCTGTTAAAAATATAACAGCGCTGTTAATGGTTTTTAACAGCTGTTACTGCCAATATCAGAAGCTTAGTCTGAGTTAACTGATTTAAAGCGTAATTAAATTGCGCTTTTATAAATATAACAGCGCTGTTATTGCACTGTTAAGGCTTAGTAACAGCTGTTACGGCCAATATCAGAGAAGCGACCGATTACAATGAGCTTAGACCGACTACAATTTATATTAAACTGGCAGCACGGCCTCTTCTCGCCCCCTTTTGGCCACACCTCAGTGGGCCATAGATTGAAGGAAGTCACGTTACGAATGCGGCACGTAGCATGTTGTAGCGCAAAGCACGTCTGTGTCTGAGGCGCCAACGTCTGCGAAAACTTCTGTTTATAGACCGTTTGTCGTGAACGACGACGACGACGACGACGACGACAACGCATCTACAAGATACAAGATACAAATACCAGTACAAATGAAATGCAAAAGCAAAGCAAGGCAAAAACAAAAAGTGAACAAAGTAAAAGCAATAACAAAAGCAAAGCCAAAGCACAAGTGCTCTGCGTATCTGTGAGATACAAGATACAAGACGCTGTACAGCTAAGTTGATTGAGGATTGTTGTCGTCGTCGTCGTTGACTTTGTCGTTGCCGGACAGCAATGGGACCGATGGACGGATTTTATTTTGCGCCTTTTTGCTGAGAACACAAAAGTTGGCAGCAGCTGTTGCCACAGGATGGAGCAACAGATACGTTTTTCCCATTTTGAGCGGCAACAGTCTTGAATATTTCGCAGCAAGTATCTCTGTCTGTTTGTATTTTTCTTCTTTTTTTTTTGCGCGCGCACTCAAAGGAAGCGAATGTAGAAAAGCAACGCATAAAATATAAATGAAATGAAATTGTCTGTCCCATTGGATGCTCGCACAGATACAGATACAAATATGCACAGATACAGATACATTTACAGATACAAATACATTGTTGTGCATAGACGGGGAAAAGGCACAAAACGAAGGAGTCTGTGTAAGGTCTTCGATTTATTCCATCTCTTCTCTCCTCTCCTCTTCTGTCATCTTCCCTTCAGTTTTCTTCTTTCGTTTTTTTGGCTGTGCTGTAATTTATGTTAACGCAGATCGAAAAATAAATCTTTTGGCCATAACGTAGCATGCTATAAATATCTGTGTAAAGTGGCCTCTGGGCAAGGTGGAAAGCAACCAGGCCAAAATACCGATGGAATCTTGTGATAAGCCCTTACATGAAAGTGAGAAGTATTAAATTGTCGAGCTTTTCAGTTTTAAAGCAGAATAATTGAAATACAGTTCATAATTTTAAGCTTTTTTCACACAGCAAATTATCAATTATAAGTTAAAATCAACAAATTTAAATTAATTATAATGCAATTAATTCAGTATGAAGCTTTAATGAGCTTTTTGTGGACACTTTAAATGATTTCATGTTTATTAATATTAAATTGGAAATTTTAATAATCAAACAAGGAGCTTTTAAGGTATTTTTGACATAAATAGTTTTGCTAACTTAAAAAAAATAATTACTATCAAAGCTTTAATGAGCTTTTCATTTGAGTTTATCTGTTTCTATGTTAAATAATATTTGATTGCGAATTTAATAAATAAATGAGGAGCTTTTTTGCTATTTGTAGCATTAATTGATTTATCTACCTATTAAAAATAATTCTTCTCAAAGCTTTAATGAGCTTTTACTTTAAACTAAACAGCTTTCATGTTAGCAAACATAGGTTTAAAATGTAAAACAATAAACAATTTTAAACGTAATTGTAAATTGTCGAGCTTTTAAGATTTAAGCGACATTAATCATTACAAATAATTCAGCTGAAAGCTTTAATAGGTTGTTTCCTCGAACTTGAACTGTTTTACAGTTAATACGCGAAACGAATGTCAGTTTAAAGTGTACAGCCACTAAAATTACTAACTAGGCGTGAAATCTTATCTAAACGAAGCAAACAGTCGAAATACAACGTACTCGTAGCAAATGCACAGCAATTAACTGCACAACAACAACAACAACAACAGCTATAGAGAGCGAGTCACAGCTAATGATAATCGTCAAACGAAACGCAAAGCAAAGCAAAGTGAGGCAACAACAACAATGTGCGTGTAATAAAGCTTGAAAGCTGAAAAGCAAACACACAGACACAAAGCACACGCCAAACGAGGCAAACTCACAGCTTGAGTGAGAGATAACAAAAGACAAACAGAGAGAGGGCGGCAGAGAGAGAGAGTGCGAGAGCGATAGTGAGAGCACAAACACACACACACACTCAATAGGGAATTCCCTCTGTCGATTGAACGTCAGACTAAATTGAAAGCCAAATTAAGAGCAAGCGTCTGTCTGTCTGTATGTGTGTGTTTGAGAGAGAGCGCGCGTTAGACTGTGTGAGTGAATAATTCAAAGGAAATTAAGCATAAAAGTGAATAAGTTTTTGATTATTGCGTTTTTTGCTGTTGTCAGCCGTTTTGTCGTTTTTAGCCATTTTTACATTAGCTCATTGCGCTCGTTTATCATATTTAGTGTGGGCAAATAAGAAGCAACAACATTTACACAGACACATATTCAGCCTCTGTTAACCTTCATGAGAGAACGAGAACTCTCTTATCTCATTCTCGTTAAATTTTATTTACTCATCATTTACACAGTCTGTCACATGGGTTAATCATTTGTAGCATCTGTGAATTTGCATTTAAATAGAATCTGAATCTGTGTAGACCCCAATAGATAATCGTGACTAGGATAATGTGTAGACAACCTATCAGCACTCTTGTGCTAATTAATCATTTCAAAATTATTTTTGTTTTTCTATATAATTTCACTTTTTTCTTTGCCTTTGGTCATTTTATAATATTTTAACTTTAATAGAAATAATTAGGAATGCTGAAATTGGAATTTTGTTAGGTTAGGAATGCTGAAATTTGAATTTATTGAAACCAGGAAAATTGAATACAAAGAAGGATATTTATAAATTTAAGGGACATCCGGAATTTACACATTAATCAATTGAAAATGATATAAGTTTTTCTATATAATTTCATTTGGTCATTTTTTATATTCATTTATTGATATTTATAATATGAAAACTTTTTTTTTAATTCACAAATTGGAATTTTGTGGTTAGGAATGCTGAAATTGCAATTTTTTTAGTCTAGAAGTGCTGAAATTGGAATGTAACGAAAGCTGAAAAATTTACTACAAAGAAGAATATTTATAAATTTAAGTGACATACGGAATTTACACATTCTCTATTGCCTACATAAATATGTCTATTGTGGTTAAATTCATAGAATTTGAAGCATGTGTTGTAATTTTGGAATTTGCCAATTACAACAAGTATTTGTGTTTAGTTATTATGTTGTTGTCACTTAAATTGGCAAACAAATGGAGCATTGAAATTTCTAATAAAGCTTGAATTCCTATAACGTTTTGACACTTTGCCAAGAAATTAAAATTAAATGGCAATTTAAACGACACTTGACAGGCTTAAAAACAATGGCACTTCAATAAATTTTAGAATAAAACACAAAAGGAATAATATAATTTAGTTATTTACAGTTGAAATTCATTGATTAGTCGTCTAATTAGGCATGACGATTATTATTTATATACAAAAGAAAATAAACTATGATGATTAATGATTAAGATTAAACATCAGATGATTTTATAGGCATTAAAATTGTGTTGTTTTCTTAAATCGCTTTAATGGAATCACAAATATTTCTAATCTCATTTAATTTTGGCATTAAAAATAGAACTCATGACGCAGGTTTGTGTTTCCTGCCTTGACTTGTTCTAGATACTTTTCAAATTTAATTGTTAACTTGGGACTCGCCCCACGCACTTTGCCACATTCCTTGCATAGTTCTCTGCGATTCTCACGTGGGTCTTGACTGCAACATTTTTGAACTGCAATTCCGATTCTGTCTGTCTGTCTGTCTGTCTGTCGGTTGCAGCTGTAAACGTAACTGGATTTGGGCCCGGCCTCAACCCGACACAGTTCGTTCCGCCCGTTTACATACATACATGAATTCTAGATGCCTTTTTATTTCTTTTAATGAAATGTGCAAACAGCTGCAGAAATTGGCAGTCGTTGAAAAAAATACATATCAAAAAAAAAAAAACAACAACAATACAAGACAACAAATATGTGGCATATGCATTTTTATTTGTGTATCGTCGATTTGATAATAAATTGTATAAATAAATATATAAATTTAAATAAGATAGATTAAAAAAAAACTTAGAAAAATTAAAAACAAAAATTTTAAAAGCAGAGCTTAAATGTACACAATTAGAATTTTTATTTTTAAAAACTATTAAAGAAATTTAAATATGCTAGATCTATCAAAAGACTACGAAAAGTAGAAAATAATAAACGAAAACATTCTATAAAAAAAACAAAGCAAAAACCAATTAATGATTTTTAAAATAAGCTAGATCTAGCATTAAACAAGCTAAATTTGCAGCACTGCTGTAATCACACATCAGACCTGTGTGCAGGGTATCTTTAAGTCTAAGGCACTCGACACTTGCTTCAGCTTAAGTTGTCCGATTCTGTTTGGCAATATTACAAATTCCAAGTGGCAGAGCGCAGAATATGGCGATTAATATTTAGTAAATACTTTTCTATTCATGTGCACACACATACATATACAAGAATACCTACAATTGTGCATGTGCAGTGCAAAGAGAATATAAATATAAATATAAATATAAATACACATACAACAATACAATACAACAATATAATAACAAAGTCGAGCATTTTAATTATGCAATCAACAGGCGCATATGCAAAAATTGCCAGCGTTTTTTTGTTGTTGTTGGTTTTATTGCTGCCGCCTTGCGATTCATTTCATTTGGTACTTGTTGTTTTTTTTTGTTTTTGCTGTTTTTGAATATTTTTTCATTTGCTTTTGATACGTCACAGGCAACACGTCGATTCCACAGAGAGTGCGAGGAACAGGAGTATGTGTGTGTGTGTGTCTATGTGTGTGCGTGTGTGACTGAGCGAGAGTGCGAGAGCAGGGAGAGAGAGAGAGAGAGCGGCACGTAATGAAATGAGAGCAAATGAAATTGAAATCAACTATTGAAATGTTGCGTCGATTGCGACTGTTGTTGTGCTGCGTCTTCCTCTTCCCTGTAAGCGCACTGGCTGCTGTCGTTATGGCAACAATTCAATCTAAATTTGTATACCCTGTACTAATTGCATTTGTGTGAAAAGAAGTTGCAAGTTGCTTTAAATTTATCGTCATAGATTTATCGAATTTGTATACGATCTAATTCTATTTGTTCATTCGATAACAATCGATTATTTCATTGCATTGACTTTCAAATTAAGCTTTAGTCAAATTGTGTGCTTTGTAGGATATCTGCTAGTCTATAACTCTTGCCTGCCACACTCGAGCTTGTTTAAAATCATTAAATGACGTTTCATTGTGTCGTTCAAGTGGATTTGCAGTTAACTCCCGCACTCGGTCAGTTGGTTAATGGCACTTAAACCGATTTTCCGCGCTTTGCCACAAGCATAACTGAATACCGTGTGGAAAGGAGAGGGCTGTGGGAAGGCAGGAAAAGGGAAGGTGTCAAGGGATTGAGTCATTCATTTGACCAACAGCAGCAGCTGACTGCGATTGTGGCTTTAATGTGTCAGAGCATTCATTTGTAACTGAATAAATATACGCTCTAATATTTATATACAGTGGCTTACAGCTTATTTGACCCTCTACAATTTAAATAACTTTGGTTTTAATTGCTTCAATCAGATTAAATATTAAATTATAATATGTATCTTAAGATTAAATATTTATTTAGAAATTTGTTTTTAAATTCGATTAATATTTGAATTGGTATTATGCGATAGTGTGTGAAATAAGCTGAGAGCCACTGTAAATGCATTTTTCTTATGACATGCAACGTATTTTATTCGCCTTGCAACGCAGTTGAATGGGACTCAAAGTGCTCTTAACTACGAGTGTGACTACTACACACTCACACAGCACTCATGAGTCATGAATAAGTATTTTTTTTGTATTTCGATTGAATGTTGTATTTATGGTAACCTTAGCTTATCTTATAAACAGAAATGAAAAGAAAATAATCAACTGTCAAGTATACTAAACAAAAGTTACAAAAATAAAGATCTAATATGATATGTTGTATGATAAGAATCGGATTTTTATAGAATTCAATTTATTTATAATATATTAGATCAAGTGAAAAGTTTTTTAGATTTAATTTTCTCTCTTAAAATAATGATTCAGTTTATAAAAAATAGTTTTAAATAACTA
>JBAMBJ010002389.1:0-131772 GCA_037043495.1 Drosophila recens | reverse complement strand
CTTAATTGTTACAAAATATACATCATTAATTAATAATTTAACGTAGAACAAAATGTTAAATCCATACCTGTTAAATTTCGATTAGAATTACAAATCAATTGGATTATTTAATACTATATAATTCACTGTTGAAAAAGTTGTGATTATACAATGATTACGATTACAAAAAATCAAAAATAATCTAAAGTTATTAAAATTATTCAAAAGTAATCAGAAAAAATCAAAAATAATCTTTCTGATTATTTCGGATTATTTTTGATTTTTTCTAATTATTTTGGCTACTTTGATTGTGAAAATTTAAAATAATTTGATATTTACTAAATAGCCATAAATAATCAAAAATATTCAGAAATAATCAAAAATAATCAGAAATAATTCGAAATAATCAGAAAGATTATTTTTGATTTTTTCTGATTATTTTTGAATAATTGTTATAAGCTTAGATTATTTTGGATTTTTTGTAATCGTAATCATTAAATAATTGTGCAAAACCGAAAATAATCGTAATTTAATCATTAGTTCGACTTTAAAACAAAAATATTCTAATCACTAATGATTATGATTACTTATCATTAATTAACAGGTATGGTTAAATCCCGCCCAATTAGCACATTCATTGATCGCTCACGACGGTGTTGTTCCAATTTTCACATTCGCCTAAATTTCACAGCTATTGAAATTGAACGAAATTGTGATTCAGAATATAAATATTTAACCAGAAGACATGTTTTCATTATCTGCAATTGTTAGAACATTTTTCGAGTGAGCGATCTTCTGACATTTAAAAACGCAACAAATCATAAAAGTTGAAAGCGATTTAAATAAATTTTCCAACTTTCTTAATCAACTAAGCTTTAAGCTGGAGTCTTTTACAGTCTTTTTACTTACTTACTTTTGTGTCCTTTTGCTTTAAACGTATTTATCGAATAAATAATGTAATCGCTCCAATCAAATGTTGTTTTGTGTCTACAGTTTATTTGGTTCTCAGCTAATTTCAGTTGCAATTGGCCGGCACAACGTCCTTAAGCTTAGATAGATTTCAATTTTCGAAATATATGTGGACTCCAAACTACAAAACTACAACTATGAAGGATGCATTTGGACGTTGTGCCTCAGCTGGGTGCATTGCCGTTTAACGAGTGCGAACTACGACTACTAAGGAGGGGGGCATGAATGGAATGGAATTAGGTTCCACTTTTAGGTATGTTCTATGGGCAAATGCATAACTTGGTCCTCTTCCTCCGCATCCTCGGCGGCTCACTTGCTCTGCAGCAAGGACTCGGACAGGCGTTCAATGGCCGTAGCCGGCGGAATCCTTTCCTTCTTGGAGGAATCCTTTTCGGCAGCCGCTGCTGCCTCCGCCTCGGCCTCGGCGGCCTCTTGGGCCTTGGCCTCCTCGTGCTCGCGCTGCTTCTGAAAGTGGCGGAACTCCGTGGGAGTCAACATGCCACGCAGCACGGTCTCGTAGCTGACACTGACGCCCTTGGCGGACATCTTCTGATGCAGCTTCCAGCACTCGCGCTCCTTAATGCTGCACACATACAGTGGAAAGTTGTAATCCTGCTGCTGCACATTGCAGTTCGCCGCATTGTTCTCCTTCTTGGCCTCATCCGAGGGTAGATTCGGTGCATCTGCCTCCACCGGAGAGCTCTGACGTTGCCGCGTCTCCATCTGCATTCCCGGCTTGCCTCCCGACTCCTGACTAAGGAATATGGAAACGGGCGGTGCCGTTGGGGGTCGATTAGCTCGGATTCTTGCTGCCAGCGGTGCAATGGATCCACGCCGGATCATGTGCGAGTACTCCTTGGAGGCCAGCTGGAAGGTGGGCGGATAGCTGTCTTGAAACGAGACTGCAAAAATAGTTAGGACATCTGACATCTGACAGCAGCACTGATAAGCAGTTAATTAAAATTTAAAAAAAAAGATTTTTGGAAAAAAAATATTTTTTAAATAAGAAAATTGTTAAAAAAAAAAAATGTAATAAAAAAAATTAATGAGTTTGAAATTAAAATATGTATATTTGTAGTAACTATCATGCCCGAAATTCCCAATGAAATCTTTTCAGTTTTCACAGAGTTATGGCAGTTTTCGAATCTTTTGACAATCTTTTACAATTTAAATGTCTTGTATTAATAGTAATATTTTTTACAACAACTTTTAAATATACCTAAAAACCTTTTTTTCAATGTCTAAATAAGGTGTTTGATAACTATTGAAAAGAGAAATTGACGTAAAACGTATAGAAATTAACTTCAAATTATTTGTTGAATAAAACTTATATGTACATTAAAAAAACTGCCCTAAAAAATTTTGTTTTAAATCATGATAGAGGTAGGGATGTAAAATCAAACATTAAGTATAATATTAAAATGTAAAAATCGATTAAAAATAGAATCAAGTTGTCAATATATCTCCAAATATTAACAAAATTCCAGGTTTTCAAACAAAAAATAAGTTTTAATGAATACGTACTTGTAAATACAAAATACTAATTTTGACATGTAAAGTAGCTGGGTTGAAAATCAGACTATCTTCAAACTTTCATAACTTAGCCAAAACTAAATTAAAATTTTTGAATTTCATTTTGTTCATGGCTTGTCCTCTAAATTCATTCTGCATTTAAATTGAATTGATTTCATTACAATAATTTTACTCCCAAGATATTAATTTTTAATTTTAAAATAAAGCTTTATTAATTAAGATATAATTGTTATCTTTAAGTGGCAACTATGACTAAAGGATAACTAAACATACCCGATTTGCCCGTTTTACGCAACAGCGGCGCCTTTCGCTGCGGACTGCGCTGCCCTGGCTGCGTCGACGTCGACTGCTTCTCGCTGCCCGTGGGCGTGGAGGCGGACGAGGAGGTTTCCTCGCGCTCCGAGTCGCTGCCTTCGGAGCTCAGGAGCGAGACCAAAGTGATGACATCGGGGGCAATGACGCTGCGTGCCCGACTAAGCTGCTGTTGTTTCTTGTTGTTGTTATTGCTGGAGCCGTTGGCATCGGCGCTCAGCAAGGGGCTGCCGGGATCGGGTGGCACGGCCACCGAGGATGTGGCACGCGTGAAGATCTTGCGGCGACGCAGCTTCTGCTGATTGCGCTTGTTGGCCGCACCAAGGACACTCTTGTGGCTGCTCTCGTCCAGACGCACCGGAGCGGACATAGCACGCACCAAGGGCGGACGCCGCTGAACCGTCAAGGCAGACGACACCTGATCCTCAGCACAGCTGGCAGGGAGAGGAGTGGGATTAATAGTTGTTGCTGCTGTTGTTGTTATTGTTGACTCCTTGGACAAGTCACTGCACTCGGTGTCGCTTTGAAGTGCCTCCTGCTCGTTGGTGGCACGTATCGTCTGGGCGAGCACAATATTTAAATTGATACGATTCTTGTCCGCCTTGGCGCTGTGAAAACAGAAATTGCAAGTGAGACACTTGACTGACTAACTGACTGACTGACTGATTGACTGACTGTTTGACTGGCCGAGTAACCTACTCTCTACTGCCAGAGTTGAGGTGTTCAAATCAAATTATTTGGCATTAGTTTGCAATTTATGCTGTGCTCGATTTCAAAATCAAAATCAAATACAAATTGGCCGCATGCAACATGACGACGACCCAAAATAGAAATTAATTCGTGCAAATGTGAAGGCGGCACCTCTCTCACTCTCTCACTCTCTCTCTCTCACCCCTATCTTTAGTCTATCTGTCTGTTTGAAAAATGAAACCATGTCAATTACATTTACAATTTGCGCCCGAAATTTGGTGTTCACACACAGCAAGCAAGTCCTTCAGTGCAAAAGTGAATCTTGCCAAAGTTCATTGAACCAGTTCCAGTTCCAGTTGCCGCTACAGTTGCCGCTGCAGTTCCACTCCCAGCTCCTGCTAAAACGCGACTTATTCGCTACTTTTTCAAGCATGTCATTCTCTTCTCCTGGTTCGACTTGACTCCGGGTACGGTTACGGTTACGATTACCGATTACGGTCTTTTTCTTTCCCTTGGTTTTTTTTTGTTGGGGTGTTTATGTTAGCTGCCTAATCATATATGCACTGCCTAGACAAGTTTTGATGTCGGTGTCAAGCATGCAAATTGCTCAAAGTATCCAAAGTGTCATTTGCGCATATTTTTAGTGTGCACCATAAAAAGCATGAGGGAATAGAGTAGGGTGTAGGGAGTAGGGAACAGGGAACAAGCGAGGGAATGTCGGGAAGGTGTACTGCCAGCTATATTAGAACCCAATTTAGCCCATAACATTTGCATAGAAATATTAACAAGTTGAACGCATGGGAAGAACGCCTCACAACATGACAAGGTCAAATGAAATATTGACATTTCTTATAATAGTTACTTATCTTATACTTGACACATACGCATTCTGTATGAGCATGTGAGGCTTTATGACAAACTCTAAAAATATCATATTTAAATATCATAAGTTACTTTTCGTTGTGAGCAGAAAGTAATTGAAATTGTGAATTACTATACAAAGAAGGGCGTTATAAAAACCTGCGAAGTCCATATTATAATCTGAAAAGCATTTTAAAGCTGTAGTGCGCGTAAATTCGAAGATCCTCAAGTATGCGCAAAAAAGTATGCTTATAAAATAATCATTTTTTTGTCAAAATTTAAATGTCTTTAAAAACTGTTGCAAAAATCTTTCAAAAGCTAGAAGGCAAAAGAAATTGAAAAATCAAAATGGTTTTTGATTTTAAGATGCTCCATTAAGTAGGCTTTTAAAATATTTTTTAAATTTTTGTAATTTATGTAATTTAAAATTAAGAAATCAATAATATAGATTCTAGAATCTTTTAAAATTATTTATTAAATTTTAAATTTTATTAAATTTATGTAAATCAAAACTAAGAAATCAATAATCTAGAATCTTTTAAAATTGCATAACAATTCACCATTCAACGTTTTATTATAGCAATTCATTATGAATTTGCTCTTGGATATTTACTTATCTTATTTTTAAATAAGAATTTAGAAGAGTCAAAATGATTCTCTTAATTAAACATTATGTTAAAAAAAACTTAGAATATTCATCCATTACTATATCTATATTTAAATTAAAAGCTAACAATTCTAACATCAGTATTTTGGATTGAAATATTGGCAATCTGACTTGTGTTTACTTAATTTGCAAGCTCGAAAACAAATTAAAGAAATATTAAAAATGTAATAAAAAAAATCGAAGCTTAAAAATAAATAATTTTAAATTTTATATTGATTTTATTTGAATCATTTACGTTCGTAAAATCATCCTTGTAAAATAATTTCAAACAGCAAAATGTGAATATGATATGGACAGTAGAATTCCTTGCAATTCAAATATTTTTTTAAATATAGTCTTTCCTTAAATATATCAGATCTCTTTTACACCCTGATACCCTTTTTCAATACTCTTTAATTTATTTTTAGGGATTGTATGTGGACAGATTCACTCACTTGTCTATCTTGGTCTGCGCCTCCTTCTGCTCAGCCTGCAGTCGAGAGGCGTGGCCGCTGTCCGACGTCTTCAGCAGCGAGGATGTGGACGACCAGGCGACGAGACTGGTGTCCCTTAAGCGCACGCTTGAATCCGTCAGTCGGCCATCTGTTTTGGATGCGGGTTCGTCAATGGCCAGCGATGACTGTCGACCCACCGCAGTCGTTGTGGGCGAGGGATACAGCTTCTGGCGAATGCTCTCGATGGAACGGCCGACGGAGAGACCACGCGACAGGTAACCACGTTGCTGTGCCGAATATTTGCCAACGCCGTGAGCATGGGCGTGACCATGCAAGGGGGCGTGGCTGGCCGGCTCAATGAGGGAATGTTGCTTGCGCACTGTTGCTGTTGTTGCTGCTGTTGTTGTTGTCGTCGTCGTCTGGTAGCGACGGCGACTTGTCACTGACAACGACATGTTGGCCAGGTGTCTGGCTCTGATTCTGGCTACTGGCGTTTGATTAGCGACGGCGACGATGACTAAATGAAGTCAAAGAATCGAATAACGTTTTCTTTCTCAACTGCCAATAAATTGCCACAACCACATCGAAGGCAAATCAATTACCAAGTCATTAAGCCAAGGCAATAACTTTGTCAACAAAGCCGAAAAAACCAAAACCAAAATCTAAAAAATCAGAATCAAAACCGGCTGCAGTCACGAAACTGCCACTTGCCACTTGAATGAGGCTGAACTTTCACTTGGAAGTTAATTTAACAGCAACTAACAACTGTTGTTGTTGTTGTTTTTGTTTTGGCCAGGATCGTCGTCTCGGATACGATTACGATTACGGTTTTCTCGGTGCAACTCCGGGTGGCTGCAACTTCCACGTCCACTTTGTTTGCTTGCCGCGCGATAACTGCGTTTTGTGAATGAAGCCACATCGCTGGGAGCAGCTTCGTTATGTTACCAACAAACAAACAAACAAACAAATAAACGAAATAAACAACATAACGACATCGCTCGGTTGCCAATGCCCCCCTCACTCCCCCCTTCTATTCATGCCCATTCCCTGTCCCTGTCCCTTGCGTGCCTGTACCGGTGCCATCGCCGGTGCAGCGACTCTTTAATGCTCAGCTCAGCTCGGCTGTCGCTCGGCTTGACTCCCTTGACTCCTTTGACTCCTGCGCTGACTTGTTTGTCCCACTTCCGCCGGCCCGCACACGTGCTGGCAGCGCCAACAGCGCCAACAACGAGGGCAGCTTACTTACTATTAAAATTATTAATCACAACAAAAGTTGAGCTAACAATAATGCATTTTCTTTTAATTTTAGAGTTTATAGTAAGCAAATTATTTGCTTATTTGAATCAATAAATTCATAATTTAGGGTTTTTGTTTTTTTAGCTTTAAAAAAGTATAAATATTTATGAGTGAAGTTAATAAAAAAATTCTTGCTTTTGATTTGAAAATTAAAGACTTATGAAATTATCAATAATTTTGATTAATTTCTTATATTTGTTTAATATAGTGCAGAATTTTTGTTAATGCAAAGATCTTCTAAACCGAAACTCACAATATTTGAAAAACTTACATAAGCTTACAATATTTCAAAAACTTACATATTTCTTCGAATTATTCAATTTATTCAATTTTCCAATAAAACGAATTTATTATAATGTTGATTTCATTATTATTCAGGAAATATGAAATATACTTTTAAAAAAGGCGTTTATTAATCCCATTATTTTGATAAATCTAGTATAGTTATCTATATATTTGCATTTAATTCTTAAGTAATATTTAAATTTTATAATATTTACTTTAATATTTTGCATGCATTGTTTTAACTAGTGTTAAGCTAGTATCAAATTAAAATAAAATTTTAGATAATACTTAATTAAAATAAAAATTTAGCCATGAACTATGTTGACTATAAATTAGAACAACAATTTCAACTTTACACAGTTGCTAAGTTGCTGTCTGTGCGAAGCTTTTACTACGGAATTTATTAAGCTGCCCTCGCCGGAAGGTATGCATGTGTGTGTTTGAATGTATATGTAAGTTTGGCTGACTGGCAACTTTTTGCCAACTCAATGAACTCGCACGAACTTTTGTTTTCATTTCGACGCCCGTCCGTCCGCCCGTCCGCCTGTCCAATGGAATGAATACACCCACTTAAAATGTAATCAAATGCCTGGCGATTACAATATTCGCTGGCATAATCCTTACGAAAATCCTTGCAAATAAAATGCACATAACGAGATACCGATGAATGAATGAATATGAATATGAATAAATATGAATGGCAAAAAGCAGAGTGCGTGAAGAGTTTGCCGTACAAGTCGCTCAATGTCAACAAAAATGTTAGATGCAAATATCCAAAAATTCACACACACACACACAGAGACACACACACAGATACATGTAGGGAAAGTATCTGCTGGCAAGTGAAAAACTTTCACGTTTGTGACAATTTCAAATTCATCAAAGACATGCAAAGTTGTATAAAAGTTTTCGTGCGCGTCGGCAATCAAAAAGTAACGAACATAACTGCCCTAGGAACCAAAATGAAACAGCAGCAACAACAACAACAACACAAGTAACAACAACAACAACAACAATACAAGTAACAACAGCAAATGGCATCAAGAACCAAATCAAGCCGATTTCAGGGTCATATGCCATTCATAGTTACATATATCCCTTATATATACAAACATATACATATTAAACAAGTGGGGAAAGGCTATAGTCGAGTTCCCGACTATAGGATACCCTTTACTTATTTAAATTAATTTAAAAAAAATTATATTGCATGCTTTTAGGGACTTACATTGATAGAAACTTAAAACAGCCATTACTACCGTTCTGTTCGGCCGATCTTGCTGCAATTAAATAGAAGGATCGAGTGTAATAATAGATAACGGCTATATCGACTCAGTTGTTGATGCTGATCAAGAGTATATAAACATTATAGGGTCGGAGATGTTTACTTCTCCCTGTTACACACATTTCAACGAATACAATATACCCCCTTGCATGTTCTTTAAGTAACGGGTATAAATATATATGTATATATTCAGTGAATGCTTCCCGAGTGTGTCACAGAATGTCAGCGAATCATTGTGAATGCGATTGAATAGGCAGCGGGTACTTAAAACAAAAAAAAACTCAACTTGAAGGTCTCTCACATTAATCACATTGATTTCGTTCGATATTTATTGGTTCGTTTAAGAAAAAAAAATAATAAAACAAATCGCAAATTTCGCCCACACGTCGATTTGGCATGAAAATTCATTTTCATTTTCGGCTTTTCGCAATCTTTGCAACAATTATAATAGAAAGCAAAAAATGTGAGCTAAGCAAACAAAGCGCCAAAAAAATTCATATTTGTCAGGCGGTGTCAAAATACAAAGCGGTACCAACAGGCACCGCATTTTCGACATAGCCGATATCCAAAACTATTTCAATTAACGACTTCAATTGCTGCCGCTGCAAGTGCTCGACTAGCAGATACTCTAGCACACGAGAGATAACTTGCGAAGATTTAAAAACTAATACAAAAAATGAAAATTATTCATTAATCTGAAAGCTGTGTATATTCGAATTAAATGAGTATCATATTTGACATTGCCCGATTGTTAGATACCCTATAATATTTATTTCAGCATCAAAAATAAATTTTATGAGTGATATAAATTTCAGTTCTAATTCCAATTGCAACCCCTGCGAGTACTCGACGGCAGATACCCTAGCATCTTTACAGAAATAATTTAAAGAGTTACTTATTATTAATGCAACATGAATAATCATAATCTGAATATATTTTTTGATCAAATCTAGATATTTACCTTACAAAACTTCCACCTGGAAAATAAATTTGAAGAATAATATAAAGTTATTTTTCATTATATTAATTTATACATAACTAGGGGGCTCCGCCCCCTGCTCGCTTCGCTCGCCAACCCCCGCTCGCTTCGCTCGCAAAATTGAAAAAAGGTCTTCTGTTGTCCAGCTTAATAAACTTTAACTGCTCGCTTCGCTCGCCAACCCGCAGCTCGCTTCGCTCGCAAAAATTTAATAGAACTTCTTTAGTTGTCCGGTTTAACAAATTAATACAATATAAGGGGGTCCGTCCCTTGCTCGCTTCGCTCGCTGTGATTGAAAAGAAGGTCCTTAGTAGTCCGCTTTAACAAATTTATATAATATAGAATTTTTTGTAAAAATAAACGGAAATATTCAACTTCCGCTGTCCGCGGTTTTAATGTTTCTTCCTTGCAATTGAACTTTGGCTAAAAGTCAGATTTAGTGATTTGGCGGGAAAAATCCAGATTTGGCGGGAAATAGCTAAATTTGGCGGGAAAAAGCTAAAGGAAAATTCAAAATTTTGCAAGAAGGGTTAATGTGTGAGTTTTCTAAGAATATCTCATACAACAACAGAGCTTTTGATTCTAAAGGTTAATTTGAATCCGATTGATCCTATGGCAGCTATATGATATAGTCATCCGACTTTGATATAGTCACCCGACTTTAACCAAATTTGGTCAGAATGTAAAGAACAGTCCCAGACATAAAATCTGTAAGTTTGGTTGAGATCTCTTAAGAAACAAAAAAGTTTTTATACCAAAGGTCAATTAACATCCGATTATTCCTATGGCAGCTATATGATATAGCCATCCGATTTCAACCAAGTTTGGTCAGAATATAAGAGACAGTCCCAAACATACAATCTGTGAGTTTGGTTGAGATATCTTAAGAAACATAAAAGTTGTTTATACTAATGGTTATTTTCATCCGATTGTTCCTATGGCAGCTATATGATATAGTCACCCGATTTTGACCAAATTTAGTCAGAATGTAACAGACAGTACCAAACATATAATCTGTGAGTTTGGATGAGATATCTTAAGAAACAAAAAAGTTTTTCATACTAAGCAATTCCGCGACCTTTGACCCCGATTTAACCCACTTAGAGGTCGAATTTCGCAAAAAGCCGTCTTATTGCACGATGAAATTATCTCACCTATGTTGTGTGCAAATTTCAGCTTTCTATTTTTTACCGTTTGGGCTACACGTTGATTCTCAGTCAGTGAGTCAGTCAGGACAAAGAGTTTTATATATATAAAAGATAGAATTTTTTGTAAAAATAAACGGAAATATTCAACTTCCGCTGTCCGCGGTTTTAATGTTTCTTCCTTGCAATTGAACTTTGGCTAAAAGTCAGATTTAGTGATTTGGCGGGAAAAATCCAGATTTGGCGGGAAATAGCTAAATTTGGCGGGAAAAAGCTAAAGGAAAATTCAAAATTTTGCAAGAAGGGTTAATGTGTGAGTTTTCTAAGAATATCTCATACAACAACAGAGCTTTTGATTCTAAAGGTTAATTTGAATCCGATTGATCCTATGGCAGCTATATGATATAGTCATCCGACTTTGATATAGTCACCCGACTTTAACCAAATTTGGTCAGAATGTAAAGAACAGTCCCAGACATAAAATCTGTAAGTTTGGTTGAGATCTCTTAAGAAACAAAAAAGTTTTTATACCAAAGGTCAATTAACATCCGATTATTCCTATGGCAGCTATATGATATAGCCATCCGATTTCAACCAAGTTTGGTCAGAATATAAGAGACAGTCCCAAACATACAATCTGTGAGCTTGGTTGAGATATCTTAAGAAACATAAAAGTTGTTTATACTAATGGTTATTTTCATCCGATTGTTCCTATGGCAGCTATATGATATAGTCACCCGATTTTGACCAAATTTAGTCAGAATGTAACAGACAGTACCAAACATATAATCTGTGAGTTTGGATGAGATATCTTAAGAAACAAAAAAGTTTTTCATACTAAGCAATTCCGCGACCTTTGACCCCGATTTAACCCACTTAGAGGTCGAATTTCGCAAAAAGCCGTCTTATTGCACGATGAAATTATCTCACCTATGTTGTGTGCAAATTTCAGCTTTCTATCTTTTACCGTTTGGGCTACACGTTGATTCTCAGTCAGTGAGTCAGTCAGGACAAAGAGTTTTATATATATAGATAGAATTTTTTGTAAAAATAAACGGAAATATTCAACTTCCGCTGTCCGCGGTTTTAATGTTTCTTCCTTGCAATTGAACTTTGGCTAAAAGTCAGATTTAGTGATTTGGCGGGAAAAATCCAGATTTGGCGGGAAATAGCTAAATTTGGCGGGAAAAAGCTAAAGGAAAATTCAAAATTTTGCAAGAAGGGTTAATGTGTGAGTTTTCTAAGAATATCTCATACAACAACAGAGCTTTTGATTCTAAAGGTTAATTTGAATCCGATTGATCCTATGGCAGCTATGTGATATAGTCATCCGACTTTGATATAGTCACCCGACTTTAACCAAATTTGGTCAGAATGTAAAGAACAGTCCCAGACATAAAATCTGTAAGTTTGGTTGAGATCTCTTAAGAAACAAAAAAGTTTTTATACCAAAGGTCAATTAACATCCGATTATTCCTATGGCAGCTATATGATATAGCCATCCGATTTCAACCAAGTTTGGTCAGAATATAAGAGACAGTCCCAAACATACAATCTGTGAGTTTGGTTGAGATATCTTAAGAAACATAAAAGTTGTTTATACTAATGGTTATTTTCATCCGATTGTTCCTATGGCAGCTATATGATATAGTCACCCGATTTTGACCAAATTTAGTCAGAATGTAACAGACAGTACCAAACATATAATCTGTGAGTTTGGATGAGATATCTTAAGAAACAAAAAAGTTTTTCATACTAAGCAATTCCGCGACCTTTGACCCCGATTTAACCCACTTAGAGGTCGAATTTCGCAAAAAGCCGTCTTATTGCACGATGAAATTATCTCACCTATGTTGTGTGCAAATTTCAGCTTTCT
The DNA here is from genome assembly GCA_037043495.1 of Drosophila recens. Taxonomy (NCBI): domain Eukaryota; kingdom Metazoa; phylum Arthropoda; class Insecta; order Diptera; family Drosophilidae; genus Drosophila; species Drosophila recens. The sequence continues at coordinate 119,461 of JBAMBJ010002389.1, read as the reverse complement.
ATCTTTTACCGTTTGGGCTACACGTTGATTCTCAGTCAGTGAGTCAGTCAGGACAAAGAGTTTTATATATATAGAGATAGAATTTTTTGTAAAAATAAACGGAAATATTCAACTTCCGCTGTCCGCGGTTTTAATGTTTCTTCCTTGCAATTGAACTTTGGCTAAAAGTCAGATTTAGTGATTTGGCGGGAAAAATCCAGATTTGGCGGGAAATAGCTAAATTTGGCGGGAAAAAGCTAAAGGAAAATTCAAAATTTTGCAAGAAGGGTTAATGTGTGAGTTTTCTAAGAATATCTCATACAACAACAGAGCTTTTGATTCTAAAGGTTAATTTGAATCCGATTGATCCTATGGCAGCTATGTGATATAGTCATCCGACTTTGATATAGTCACCCGACTTTAACCAAATTTGGTCAGAATGTAAAGAACAGTCCCAGACATAAAATCTGTAAGTTTGGTTGAGATCTCTTAAGAAACAAAAAAGTTTTTATACCAAAGGTCAATTAACATCCGATTATTCCTATGGCAGCTATATGATATAGCCATCCGATTTCAACCAAGTTTGGTCAGAATATAAGAGACAGTCCCAAACATACAATCTGTGAGTTTGGTTGAGATATCTTAAGAAACATAAAAGTTGTTTATACTAATGGTTATTTTCATCCGATTGTTCCTATGGCAGCTATATGATATAGTCACCCGATTTTGACCAAATTTAGTCAGAATGTAACAGACAGTACCAAACATATAATCTGTGAGTTTGGATGAGATATCTTAAGAAACAAAAAAGTTTTTCATACTAAGCAATTCCGCGACCTTTGACCCCGATTTAACCCACTTAGAGGTCGAATTTCGCAAAAAGCCGTCTTATTGCACGATGAAATTATCTCACCTATGTTGTGTGCAAATTTCAGCTTTCTATCTTTTACCGTTTGGGCTACACGTTGATTCTCAGTCAGTGAGTCAGTCAGGACAAAGAGTTTTATATATATAGATAGAATTTTTTGTAAAAATAAACGGAAATATTCAACTTCCGCTGTCCGCGGTTTTAATGTTTCTTCCTTGCAATTGAACTTTGGCTAAAAGTCAGATTTAGTGATTTGGCGGGAAAAATCCAGATTTGGCGGGAAATAGCTAAATTTGGCGGGAAAAAGCTAAAGGAAAATTCAAAATTTTGCAAGAAGGGTTAATGTGTGAGTTTTCTAAGAATATCTCATACAACAACAGAGCTTTTGATTCTAAAGGTTAATTTGAATCCGATTGATCCTATGGCAGCTATATGATATAGTCATCCGACTTTGATATAGTCACCCGACTTTAACCAAATTTGGTCAGAATGTAAAGAACAGTCCCAGACATAAAATCTGTAAGTTTGGTTGAGATCTCTTAAGAAACAAAAAAGTTTTTATACCAAAGGTCAATTAACATCCGATTATTCCTATGGCAGCTATATGATATAGCCATCCGATTTCAACCAAGTTTGGTCAGAATATAAGAGACAGTCCCAAACATACAATCTGTGAGCTTGGTTGAGATATCTTAAGAAACATAAAAGTTGTTTATACTAATGGTTATTTTCATCCGATTGTTCCTATGGCAGCTATATGATATAGTCACCCGATTTTGACCAAATTTAGTCAGAATGTAACAGACAGTACCAAACATATAATCTGTGAGTTTGGATGAGATATCTTAAGAAACAAAAAAGTTTTTCATACTAAGCAATTCCGCGACCTTTGACCCCGATTTAACCCACTTAGAGGTCGAATTTCGCAAAAAGCCGTCTTATTGCACGATGAAATTATCTCACCTATGTTGTGTGCAAATTTCAGCTTTCTATCTTTTACCGTTTGGGCTACACGTTGATTCTCAGTCAGTGAGTCAGTCAGGACAAAGAGTTTTATATATATAGATAGAATTTTTTGTAAAAATAAACGGAAATATTCAACTTCCGCTGTCCGCGGTTTTAATGTTTCTTCCTTGCAATTGAACTTTGGCTAAAAGTCAGATTTAGTGATTTGGCGGGAAAAATCCAGATTTGGCGGGAAATAGCTAAATTTGGCGGGAAAAAGCTAAAGGAAAATTCAAAATTTTGCAAGAAGGGTTAATGTGTGAGTTTTCTAAGAATATCTCATACAACAACAGAGCTTTTGATTCTAAAGGTTAATTTGAATCCGATTGATCCTATGGCAGCTATATGATATAGTCATCCGACTTTGATATAGTCACCCGACTTTAACCAAATTTGGTCAGAATGTAAAGAACAGTCCCAGACATAAAATCTGTAAGTTTGGTTGAGATCTCTTAAGAAACAAAAAAGTTTTTATACCAAAGGTCAATTAACATCCGATTATTCCTATGGCAGCTATATGATATAGCCATCCGATTTCAACCAAGTTTGGTCAGAATATAAGAGACAGTCCCAAACATACAATCTGTGAGCTTGGTTGAGATATCTTAAGAAACATAAAAGTTGTTTATACTAATGGTTATTTTCATCCGATTGTTCCTATGGCAGCTATATGATATAGTCACCCGATTTTGACCAAATTTAGTCAGAATGTAACAGACAGTACCAAACATATAATCTGTGAGTTTGGATGAGATATCTTAAGAAACAAAAAAGTTTTTCATACTAAGCAATTCCGCGACCTTTGACCCCGATTTAACCCACTTAGAGGTCGAATTTCGCAAAAAGCCGTCTTATTGCACGATGAAATTATCTCACCTATGTTGTGTGCAAATTTCAGCTTTCTATCTTTTACCGTTTGGGCTACACGTTGATTCTCAGTCAGTGAGTCAGTCAGGACAAAGAGTTTTATATATATAGATTTCTAATTCTTAAATGAATATAAATAAAAAGAAGGAAGCTTATTTCATAAAGATTTTTATAATAAGTTTCTCGCCTATAAAATTAACTCAATTCCTCCTAATCAATTCAATTTGATAAATATGATAAACTCTGATCTATGATTAATATAAAATAATATTATAAAATAAAATTAAAGAATAATATAAAACTAATTTATCGTGCATTAGTTTTTATATAATTTCTACTTCTTGAATGATTATAAATATAGAGAGACGATGTTTTCATAAAGATTTCCTTAAAGAGTTTCTCGTCTATACATAGTAATAATTCAATTTCTCCTTATCAATACAATTTGACACTCTGATCTATGATTAATATTAATGTTCATAAATCTAGTATATTTTATAATATGTGTAGCTTATACTCATGTATGTGACCTACACTAATGATAAGCACCCGATTGTGTATATAATACAGGGTGACCAGAAATAACGGAGACAAACATTTTTAACTATAATTTTACTAATCGAGAGAAATTTAGCAAAGCAACAATTAGTAACGATAAAGTGGATCACTAGTAGTAAGATTCTCAGCCGGTTTCGAAATGGTCTCCTCCAGCTGCCATGCACAGGTCCAAACGTGATTTAAAATTGTAGGCCATGGGCCGCAGGTCCTCGGGAGACAGTCGGTTCCATTCCAAGAGCAGCGATTGCATCAGCGCCTCCAAACTTTTGTGAGGCTTAGCACAGGTCCTGGCCTCCAATGTCGACCACACGCTGTAGTTCATCGGGTTGAGATCCGGCGAGTAGGGTGGCCATTCAGCAGACGAGATGAAGTCCGGAAAATGGGTTTTGCACCAGTCTTGCGTCATTTTCGCCTTGTGAGCCGGCCGGAGTCCTGTTGAAAAGTCCAGTCCGCATCGCCGAAGTGCAGCTGGGCCCAAGGAATTACCACGGCGTCGAAAATGTCGCGGCGGTACACTTCTTGGTTTCTTTTAACCCCTTGATCCACGAAAACCAGGGGTTTCTTGCCGCTGGCGTAAATGCCGCCCTAGTCCATAACGGACTTCGGATTTTGGCGATGTTTGACAATGGCCGACGTACTCGGAACCTCTACGGACCAGATCCAGTCGTTTTGGTGGTTGTGGGCCTGCTCGACGGTGAACAGCTTCTCATCTGTGAAAAGGATGCGCTCCTATCGCCGACCTGCGGCCCATGGCCAACAATTTTAGATCACGTTTGGGCCTGTGCATGGCAACTGGATTAGACCATTTTGAAACCGGCTGGGAATCTTACTACTAGTGATCCACTTTATCGTTACTAATTGTTGCTTTGCTAAATTTCTCTCGTTTAGTAAAATTATAATTAAAAATGTTTGTCTCCGTTATTTCTGGTCACCCTGTATTCGTATTTGCTGAGAATGTTCAATTAATGTTAGGTACTTTTTATTAAATATCTATATTCTTTTTCCTTTTTAAGTCAACGAAAAGCTGTTGCAGGTTGCCCGAACTTAATGTCAAGGCGTACGAGAAGAAATGTGGCCATTTGATGATTGAAGGTTTATATATTTGGCCTGTAAGTAGACAATATTTTTGAGTAACAATCTTTTTTCTTACTAATATTCCATTTGTAGTGTAGCTTTGAGTGCATTTTTAAGGCAGCTGGGGTTCTGAATGGCACTCAGCTGGAATTGGATAAAATGGATCAAATGCTGAACGAACTGTTCAAGGAACAACAGCAGATGAAAGATCGCTTCATCGAAGGATTCGTCAAATGCAAGGCAAAGGAGGCAGAAATAGTTAAGACCATAAAGCGTCGTCGGTTTTCAGATAAAGCCAAATGCTCTCCTCTGCCCATGTTGTATGGCATCTGTGCCTACAAACATGTGTTTAACAATTGCCCCGATGACTATTGGACCAACAGCAGCACGTGCAATCGCATCAGAGCCTGTGAGCTGTCCAAGTTGACATAAATAGCATATAAGTTACATAAAGTTGAAGTTTATTTGAAAGCATATTGACTGTACTATTTAATTTAGTTGAAGAACACATCATACCAACTGGTAGGCTGGTCACCATAGTTCGAATCTGCTGCACTGCAGCCAACCTCCGAGTTGAACGGATCGTCATCTTCCACATAATGCATTTGAGCTATTTTTGGGATACATTAAAATCAGTATGGATTGTTTTATGTTGGTTGAACTTTGATCTTTGTGTTACCTAATTGCTCTAGACTGAGTCCCATTCGTTGGGCATGTTGCATCAATACGCTGAGCAGCTGTTGGGTATCTGGAAAACCTTCCTGCATCACATCCTGCAAATTAATAATTTCCGTCTCCTCCTCCCCCTTCGCCTCCGCCTCCGCCTCACAGCCAAATGCCATATCATTCTGATTTACGCGCTGTGAATAAATGAAATGGTTACAATATAGTGCAATTAATTCCAGCTGATTTAAGGATACCTCATTTGAATGCGGCCCTATAACAAAGTCCTTAAAAGCCGCTTCCACGCAGTTAAAAAACAACAGGCCGCAAATTGCCATCATAGTTAAATGATTCATTGTAAATACAACTGATTTCTTCGAGTACTGAACCTTGAATGAACCATGGCTGAAATGGAAACTAAACATTTGCCATGGATCATTTACCAGGGTCATCAATGTGATTTAATCGCTAATTATAAAAAAAACACAAACAGATTTGTTTTCCAGTTTGTTTGCTAACATAAAAAACACAAAACAAGTAAAAACTAAAGTGATTTCTAGATAAGTTAAGTTAATCATGCTTAACTGATGGGCAGCGGCACATGGGGAATGGGATTACATTGCTGGGCGAATTCTTTGGCCACGATGCAAGGTTGATCTGTCTTCCACATTTTCATGGGACAGTTGAGAAAGGTTTCCGCATTGACGCAACTGTAGATCATGGCTGCATAGGGGGAACAGCCTTGGGGAAGTACTTTGTAAGTCTCCAGTTTGGTTGACTTCATGTGACGATGAACTGTAAGAGATAGACAGATTTTAAGTGAAGTTGAACGAGTTTAACTGCAAGTTAAGCATACGCACTGTTGTCCGTGCAGGTCTCAAAGGAACGCACAATGTGGGGCACAATCTCGCGATCTCGACGATGCACATGCTCCTGCAGAAATGACCGAACTTTGTCCATTTGCAATTTGCCATTGAGCAATGCGCCCGTCTCGCGATAAATGCAATCCGGATAGCACTGCCAAGAGGTTAATTCATAGTCAGGTCATGATACTACATATCAACTGCAATTACACGGGCTTACCAGATGGGCAAATGCCGGATATTTTTCATTGGCCGATTTCAATTGATTTACGTGCTTCTGGCACTTTTGTGGCACGTTGCCCAGATTGATTTCCGGTGTGCGGCAACACGAGTTGATGTCCTGCCAATGATTCATGAATCGTGAATTAATTCAGGCGTGCTGCCTGATTGAATGTTTATGCAGTACTCACGAAATTGTTAAAGTTCGGCGGCGACGAGCAGTTGTAGGCGGCATGGGCGTGGCTCGCAAATTGCAACAGCTGCGCAAAAGTAAATAAAATATGAATATGAATCAAAGTGAAACTGTGAAAAGAAATATTAAAAAGCGCTCACCATTAAAAATGCAATGCTCTGCAAAATCGTTGATTGCATTTTCCCCAACTTAATATTCAATCGAAGTGTGTCAAAAGAATAAAACTCGTCCAGCAGCAAATCGGCGCTTTATATAGCCAACTGAATAGGAAATTCTAATGAGCTTGTTATCGTCATCAAACCGAAATCAAAATGCGGCCTTTGGTCCAATGCGTCAGTTGAAGGTGACACATACGATGCTTGGTTCAACCGATGGTTTCAACTGTTCCGGCTGATGGGGGGATGGGGAATCGCTTTCACCCGCCGACTGCCAATGCGTGACATTTTCATTTTTGGGGAAATACCAAAAGTTAAACGAGTTGCAATAGTCGCTGAATAAACGGAATTACATAGATTAATAATGTCATCAGTTGAGGCTTTATAAAATTACTGCAGCAGAAAAGTTTGTGTAACAAATTTAATTATAATATTTATTATTTTTAATAGTATTTATTTTTGGAATAAAGGTTCTTTAGATTAGGCTGAGCCCGGAACATCTCAAGAATCAATAAACGCAAAGTTTAAGTACTCGTTAAAAAATGAAATTCAATAAACTACACTAATGTATCTTTATAAAACAGTACAATTGTTGTATAAAAAAGTATAAATTACAATAAAGTGTGTCAAAAATTAATAGTTAATTTAAAATGAAGTTCAACTTCAAAGAGTTTTTTTCATCGATCGTAGCGTTTACAAATGTTTCGATGCAAATTTGAATGGGTTATCGTACTCCGATTAAGGTGAAAATTTGGTTTTAAGTTCTTTAGGACCTAATAAACAAAATAAAATAAAAAAAAAAATAAAAAAAAAAAAAATTTTTTTTTTTGACCCATATAATTTTTAAATTTTCCGATTGAGGTAAAAATTTATTTCTGAGTGCTTTAGGACCTAAGGAACACAACTAGCCCGTATGCGTTTAAAAATATTGACTTTGACCTAAAAAGGGACACCCTAATATACATATATGTAAGCTTGAGTTCAGTGAATGTGCTTATATGTATTGAACACATTCAGCAAATCACACTGATTAGGACGAGGGTTGCTAGCAGTGTTCGCAAAATGTTTTTGGTAACAGATTTAAAAACATAAATTAAAAAGAGAATAAATGCTTGTGCTTATTTCTAAATTCTTTGCATTTCTATTTAGAAATAAAATAAAACAAGTTCTTACTTGTTTGCACATATTAATATATATATATTTTTTTTTTTAAATTGTTAACCAATCGAAAATATTGAAATAGCTTCAGTAAACTAAACTTTATTCGTATCAAAAAATGTAGTCTTAATTTTGCATTTAATTAATATTAGTTTAGCTTATGATATCAACATGTTACAGTGTCAGCCAGCAGTTGTTGGCAGGAGTAAAGACTTTAGCTGGAGTAGTTCAAGCATGCATGAATGATGCGCTTACGTATTAGGATTGTTGTTGTTGTTGTTGTTGTTGTATGTTGGTCTCTCAACACATTGTTGGATGGCAGCTTATGTCAGCCTATTGTCGAGCTTCGTCATCATCATCCTCGTCGCCATCTTCATTCTCATCTTCAGATTGCTGGGATTGTTGTCTCATATGCTTCGCGGTTGCTTGAAGCTCTTTACCACTAATCTAACGAAGTTGAAGATGATTTTCAGTTGTGAACTGAAATTTTAGCAATATATTAAAGTGCACTTTATAAGATTATAATCAAAGAAGTACCGTAAGTGAGTTGAAGCAATTTCTTAATGATACACAAATTAAGCCTTTGAGCTAAAAATAAAGCAATCGGTTTTTAAGCTGAAATATTAGCATACGAGAAGGAAGACACGCAAATGAAACAATCGAGATTTTCTTGAAGTGCCTGATTCTTAGTCGAAGTAGTTCTAGGAAACCACTTCTCTACATACATTAAAAACAACACTCGTGTGAAATAAAGCTTAAATGTACAGCCGTTATCAGCAGTCCACATCTTTCAGTTTTCGTCAAACATTTTTATACTGATTTTCGGCGCAAGCATGTTTATTTGCTGATACTATTCGTTTAAAATATTAAGAGTGTAACATTTTGCGATATTTCATCTTTATGTCATTTGGTAAGTGATTTTGGTTTTTTGGTTTTGCTCTTAATTAATGCCACATAATTTGATTTTTTTACAGTTTTGAATGTATATTTACTGTGGTATTTTCTTACTGTACAAACAGTTTAAGCACTCCAACCAACAGACGGTCCCATTGAATGATCATGAAGATGAAATTCCTATGTTCACTCTGAAGATTTACCGCAATGTTGTCATTGTCATACCTCAATTTCTACTACATCTTAGGAAAGCTAAACCCTTTAAATTAAAATTCTCTGCAAAATTAAATTCAAATTTGAACTTAAACTGACTGAAACTTTCACAAATGCAAAGTACATTTTTATGATTCATAAATATTGCAGCCATTCGATGTAATTTAATGCAGACCACTGATTACAGCAATGCAACACATTAAAAATTCGATTCTGTATTTATTTATTATTCGATGGATCAAAATAAACAACGGCAAAAGTACAGTTACTTTTGCAGCCTTTAGCTAAATATTTTAATTTAGATTAAAATTGTTTAGCAAATGAGAAAGAATGCATGAACTGAAAGTTCTAATCGATTGCAAAAAATCAAACTAAGTGTAAAAATGAACATTGGATCTCTTTGCCTGGCGACAAATCTTACTTTACTCTTTGAACAATGCGAAAACTGTTAACTCTGTTAGTTTTCGCAGTTTCTTGTTGGAAAATTGAAAAACTTTTGCGCTGTTTGTCTTAGCAATTAATCTAGAACTTGATTCAATACGGCACTTTTAACAAAGAACTCACTTTTTTATGGATGCTTAAACTCTTAATGCGGCACGTTAAATTCAATCGTAATGACTGAATGTGCGCTTTAATATCTACAGCAGCAGAGATAGCTCATCAAGACGTCAGGAATTCGGGACATGTACAGCGAATGTCTACATGTCTTTGCTTTTGGCACTGAATTTTTAAAATGAAATTTAAATGCTCTTAAGTGGCAGTTGACATTAGAATTTACTTGCAGCCTGTGAGACAGAGAGGGGCAGGGAGGGGCTTCTTTGTCAAGAATTTTAGGGACTCTCTTTGAATGTGTCAGACGCATTTTTTGCGCCCTTAACTGTGGGGATCTAATGCTTTGTCATTGTGTTATTATCAGCAGATTCGCTTGCTTTTTATATAAATACGAGTGTGTGCGCGTGTGTGAGTGGGCGTGTTATTTTTTCGGGTATTGTCTTTTTGTTTTTTTAAATTTCCCGTACGCTCTGGGGCAATTCGAGGACAAGCACCTGTCGCATATTGGCATTTTATTAAATGTCGACACGAGCCGCACTCGAGTTTAATTTGATTAGCTGCAACTTGGCAGAGGGGAACAGCGGGAAGGAGTAGCAAAGGGAACACTTCAAAGCGGCATCGTTATAATATCCTTTAGCCTGCATATCGTAGTTTGCCTAAGTAAATACATCCTACGAAAAGGGCAACAAAATGCTCGAAACTCACAAATATTTACATATATCGAATGAGCGGATTAGGAGGCGTTTAACCGGCAGCTAGATAGGCAAGGAAAGGCTAGAAAAAATTGCATTTCCTAGAAAATGTTTCAAAAAATATTCGCAGGGCACACACACCTGTTGGATGATGGGCAATACGACGGGGATGAGGCCGACCTAACAAACAGTCCCTGTCTCTGGCTTTCATGTGGAACGTAGCTTTCGCAGAGCTTTTTGTGGATTGCAAATGTTTCGCGCCATTTTGCCGAAGCAAAAAGTGGTAAGAACTTGATGGTCGGGAGCCTTGTTAAGATGCTTCTCAACGTTCAGTTATCAGCGGCAAGTGAACGAGTGCGGTTCGAACAGCGGACGGATAAAGTGAATCATTCGAGTGAATCGAGTGAGTTCAAGTGAATTCGAGTAAACCGAATATTTAATTCAAGTAAATCAAATACCAAACGTATTTAAAATTCAAATGTGTATGAAGCAAATGCTTAACAGTGTCCGCCAAATGTTTATCAGCTTGCTTAAAATGCATAATATTTTGATGAATTATTAATTCGAGGCGTTGGCCGAGTAATAATTGCGAATAATAAAGAATGTAATGCCATGGCAAATAATCCAGCATTAAAGTGCGTATTTGAAAGCAACAAGAAGTAGTGCACATGTGTGTGTGTGTGAGTGTGTGGTTGTGCCAATAACCAAGACAACGACAACAGAAATAGAGAGAGAGAGAGAGAGAATGACAAAAGCGCTTTAACATAATCATTTTGCAGCTTAGAAGGCGTTAAACACATTTAAGCCCCAGCAAATAAGTGGCAAAAGACAAAGGATACCAAAAGCATTTGCTAAGTTGCGGTCAAATGAAAAATCCACGTTAGCTTAGCGACAACAACAAAGATAGTTATAATTACAGCTAGCTAACTGAGACTGCAAACACTCAGCTCTCTACATTAATACACGCCCTGCTCCCTGAAAGTAGAGGTAAGTGTTACATGTTTGTATATGTGCGGTGTGTGTGTGTGGATGTGGGTGTAAAGTAAAAATCATCTACTGCTTGTGGGCTTAATTAAAACGCTAGCATACACATACACCTAACACAACAATGCACTATGGGGTATTTTACCGAAAATATGTCATTTATTAATAACTCGTAAACTAAGCAAGATATTTTGATGCGGCTTTTTTTCTAGTATTATGAAAGCCCTTCGAAATTTTTTGGATAAGGAGGCGTGGCACCATCTCCGCCCCAGATTTTTGTTTTTAATTTTTTTTTTTTGGTTCCCAGTGAGTTTATGATTTATATTGTAACTAGCAAGCTTTGACCTTATATATAATTAGCAATATAAAAAAAAGTATTTGTTGGACATGGAAAGTTGTAAGCCCTCTTAGACAGCTCTGAGCATAAAATTAAAAAAAAAAAATTAGGGGGCGGATATGGGGCCACGCCCACTTTTCCAAAAAATTTCTAAGGGTTTTTATAACACTAGAAAAAAAACCGCATCAAAATATCTTGCTTATTTTACGAGTTTTTAATAAATGACACAAAAACAGATCAAATTCTCCATACGAAAAGCGAGAAAATTAGCACTGAAAAATTGTGAGGTTACGTGCTAAAAAATTGGATTGGGAAAAAGGCGCACCGAGGCGCACCTTGAGGTAAACTATTCTGAATAAAGAAATATTGACTCTACAACATGGATAAGGACTCACTTTCAACAACTTTCAACATTTTTGTTAAACTCTTCCCAAAGTTTAACTTTACTTTCCAAAATTAGACATTGACACCACTTGCTAAATACACAAATTATTAAAAAGACACTTACAAAAACAACAATCTATAAGCAGAAACACGTAGTACAAAGCTGAGCAGTTAACATATTTCAAATTGGTATTTATAAAATGATTCTCTTTTATGTGTTTCAATTTGAAAATTCACTTCAATTTTGCTGTTAACAAAAGCACGCGGACATCGGTTGAAACAGCTGACTTTAACAGCTGGTATCTTAACATTGGACTGTTATGTTAACATTTCTGGTATGTAACATAACAGTTTGAAGTGTTTATTATATGTTAGCATTAAAAAACCATACATTTGCATACTTTTCAAAAATGAATAAATGACACTTTTTCGGTAAAATACCCCATAGTGCAATGGCAAGCAATACAATGCACTATGGGGCGAAATCCGAAATATCGAATATTTATTAATAACTTCTATAATAAACTAAATTATTGAATACGGTTTTTTTATTCATGTTATGTACACCTTCAGAAATGTTTTTGGAAAAGTGGGCGTGTCACCACCCCCGGCCTTAATTTTTTTTATATTTTTTTTTGGTATCGGTAGCAAGTAAGCTCATAATTTTTGTTCCAAATAACAAGCTTTGAGCTTGTTTATTATTAGCAATAAAGAGAAAAACTAATTGTTAGACAAAGAAAGTTGTGTGGTCTAATATATGGTTGTGAGCATAAAATTAAAAAACAAAAAAATTTGGGGCTGGGATTTTGACACGCTTCTTTTTCCAAAAAATTTCTAGGGGTATACATAACACTAGAAAAAAAACCGCATCAAAATATATGAAGTAGTTTTCGAGTTAATAATAAATACCTCAAAAACTGGTCAAATACCTCATACGACAAGCGAGCAAATCAGCATGGAAAAATTGTGAGGTTACGTTCTATATAATTAATTTGCGCAGATTGTGGGAAATTGTGGAAATTTAGACAAATTGCATTTAAATAACATTGAATGGATCTACGACATACAGTTGGACTTACATTAAGCCTCGTTAAGCATCATTGCTAAATTCCTTCGCAAAGTTGATATTTCTTTCCAAGAAATTATCTTTCAAAGCATTAATTAATATAACAAAATATAAACAGAACACGTACAAATACAGAATACTAGTAAAACCAACACATAGTACAAACCCGTATAATTGGTATCCATTTTAAATATTGTAAAAAAAATGATTAGCCTTTGTGCAATACCAATTTGAAAATAGGCTGCAAAAATGTTGCACTGTTAACGAACGTGCTTTTCGGAAGCAACAGCTGACTTTAACAGCTGCCAGGGTTAACATTTTTCTGTTATTTAACATTTTTGGTACAGAACTTTACAGTTTGAAGTTTTCTTAAGATGTTAATACCAAAACAGTAGTAAAATTAATACCTTGATAAAATGACTAAATAGTCGATTTTTCGGATTTCGCCCCATAGTGCAATGCGCTGTGGAATGAAGAGGATGGAAAAGAATAGAAGGATTGGCAATTGGCTACATTGTTGAGTACATGTGTGTGTCTGTGTGTTGTGTCCACTCAGTGCAATATCGATTGCCAAAAACTCCATTAGAAATCCACTTCAACATCGACATCGATATCTATAGCTATAGCTACAGTTACAGATTGTTATTGTTGTTGTTGTCATCTAACAATGGCAGGCAATTGAGAAATTGAGGAGAAGAAAATATGTTGCCTGCTTTTGGGCTTCATTTTTAATGTATTTCCGAATTGGGGTTTGCCAAAAACTTGTTGCCTACTTTGGGGCGTATCTTTTAATGTATTTCCAATTCGGATTTGATTTCATTTTATGAACTTCCTGCTTCTTCTCAACCACTTCACAACATAATATAATTTCCCGCTGCCGTAAATCTCCTTGGCAAATCTCTGTCATATTTGGCAAACTTGCATTGCATTAAGCCATGTTTTTATTGAGCCAATAAATAACAGATTTCGCACATACATTTACTTTATTTTTCTTTGTGTTTGTTTTCGCTTTTGTTGTTCGAGTTTTTATGGATTTATGAGAGCAGGGCTGAAAGCAAATCCTCAGCTTGTTAGCAACATCGACGACCACATCCCCTCAAGCACGCACGTAGTTGCAGCGCGTGCCACGAAGCTGCACGTGCCACAGAATTCAAGCGGAACGGGAAACCGTTAATGGCGAGACAATAAAACGCAACACTTGTTGGCAATGGCCACAGATTCTGCTTTAAATGGCCGGCCATCAAGACGGGATAAAGGCCAAAAATCTGGCACAGGTGTGCGGAACTCCTTCTATCATTTTCCACCAGCTGATAACGAGGTAACAGAGCGGACGGAAGTGGCTGGAAATTATGATGTTTGTCTAGACACAAAAGCAATGCATAGCTCAACGTATTCTCCCACCACTCACTTACGTAACCTTATGCTTAAGCCCTTCGCTGACCTTTGACCGGTGGAAATAATGCTGGCGTTTTTCACGCCATCGGTCATCAAACTTGATTGCCGCCAGCGGATGCATAAAAGCCAAACACTTGCCCCAAAACATTTGGACTCCCTCGGACCTATCTATGTGTGTGTACTATATCTACAACCTGTATATGGTGCCTATGGGACTCGTAGGAGTTTTCATATGTTTACAGAACTTACATATTAAATAGAGTAAATGAAACGCAGACAGAAATTTGTACTTTTGTTTGCTCTCATTAAAGACAAATGCTTTAGAAATGCCTTTGGAAATGACAATATTTTAAATTTAAATCTAATGAAAAATTTAACAACAAATATATTTTACAACTCCGAAAAGTTGCGAAAATATAGAAAAATTTGTAATAATTAATTTAAAAATTTTAATTTCATTAATTGTATATTTATTACGACAGCCACAATAAAAAACAAAGGAAATATATTAGCCTGATACAAAGCTTCGCATATTATATAATTTTTCTTTGAATTAATATTGCAGAGCTGAATAAATGCCAAAAGATTTTCAGTCAGTTGTCATAGTTGACCCAAAATAATTAGAAACTAAACTTTTTTTTTTTTGACTGGTAAAAAAGTTGTTGGGTTTCATTCTTAGCGAATTTAAAAACACTTTCAATATGACTGTGAACCAAGGGGTGGTCAAAATCTCCCAAAAAGAAAACTGTCCTCTCCTAAAATTAAATTGGAAACTAAGACTGTGATTTAATGAATAAAATAAATAATCAGGCCTGTTCCGGTTTTCCCTTTTTATTTAATAGCATTAAGTGAAATGCATTTATTCACTTTTCATTTAGGCCAATTATTTAAAAATTATCGTTTTTCACTTTATCGGATTTAAACTCTTCAACTCAAAGTGATATCAATCCGCCGAATTTTGCTGAAATGATATTAGAGCAGGTTAATGAAATCACTTCCGCAAAATCGAAAACCCAGAACAGGCTTGAATATAATATTTTTAATTTGAAGCTCAAAGGAAAAATGTTAAAAGTCTGTTGGTATTCAAACCAAATTTAAATTGATTTAACATGCAGTCATAGATGTATACGTGATTTGTTTATGTTTATACAAATGACAGCAACTGCCTGAGAGCGTATAGTAATTCAAACTCCGCCTTTCGGTCTTATTTTAATCAAAAGGGCGTTAAAATAAGTACATATAGACTAACAGTGTTGCAAGGGGCTTACGCGTCGTATGCGTAACATTTGCTCATGAATTTTTCAATGCGTCGCGACCTCATTCACTGTCTGCCTTGTCCGTGCTCTGTTTATGCATATAAAATTTAATGAGCGACAATAATGAGAGCTGACACAGAGCGGCAACAGCTAAAAATAGCAATCAAGTTGTCCTTTTGTTATGGTCCGTCATGACCATGTCGCTTTATATTGTTTTCAACAGCGTTTGTTAATGAAATCGTCTTTAATACGAGCGGAAACTGTGCACGCGTGTCACAAGCAGACACTTGGCCAATTGCCACTTTAATCTTTGGCCAGGAAGTGCAGCTATTAAATGCGCTGTCGAGTGCGGAGTAAATGAGAGAACAATGCACCATTGTGGCATCTCACATGATCATTATTGTACATATTTTCCATTGGACTCAACTCGTACATCGGAATTCCCGACAATTACTAGACACAGGACGAGCAGCAGCTGATGGCAAGGAACGTAAACATTTAAAAGCATTAGAGCAGCAGCCGGAAATTGCAGACACTCTGGCACTTGGAGGCAGGTCGAGCTTGAGGTTTGAGTTTTGTCGCATTCCCTGCTCTTACGGTACTCAGTCAACCGCAGGAATTCGATTCCGAGTGTGTGTTTGTCCTGTGTGTGCATGTGGGTGTATGTGTGTGTGTCTGTGTATGTTGTCGCCTTTGGCAAATCCATTGTGTGCAATCGCACGAGATTAGATACAATCTTCTATAATAGCATGTACGATAGCTTTGGGAACAGGGAACTGGGGCAAACAGGGACAAACGGGCCAACTGAAGGGAAAATGGAGGTAGGAGGAGGAGCTGGCAAGGAAGCCGCTACAAATAAGCAAACGTTATAGTACATTATCCCCACAACGTACATATACCACATATCCATTCGCTCTGCTTCTATATGTGTGTGCATTTTATTTGTCCATCTACAGTTGTGTCCCTTTTATACCCTGTGGTCATGGTTATGCCTTCAGGGAGAATATCAGTGAGTCCCTCAAGTGAAACAACAGACAAGTTGACAAGTCTATTCTTCCTTTCATATATAAAGTGACAGTCGAGAGATCTGCTGATTTTTCCGAGAAATGTGTATTACACTCAACTGTTATTCAGGCTAGTCGTTTATCATGTTCATGTTTCATGTTATGAAGTGTTTCTGAGAGGCGAGCACTCTCTTCAAAAAATGTGTAAAAGGGGTATCATTTAGTCCATCAAGTTGAGCTGCAGTTTCAACTGCTCTTTCGTATTTTTATCTACATACTGAAAATTTAAAAATTCATGATTTTGGCTATTCATGTAAGAAAATTCGAAAGAACAGTCAATTTGAACATTTTCAGCGAATCTAACGTTTTACTTACGAGTTTTTACTTCCTATTGGGTATCTACCAATCGAGCAAACTCTATTGGGATATTTTTGCTTAGCTTTTTTTGTGCCAGCCAGCGGCATTTGTCCTAATGTCCTTTTTATTTTTGCGTTGATTTGGCCAAGCTGAAAATATAATATTTTATGATGCGAGCTGGACATTCATCAAGTTGTGAATGCCATAAATGAGATTGTCAGATGAACACATTCCAACTGCCCTAATATGTGTGTGTGTACGTATGTTTGTTGTGTTTTTGGGTGTGTGCTTGTTATGTTTGTTGCTGTGAGCTGTCAAAATAAATTTGCATTTGCGCCCAATGAAATGTGTCGGACATTTTGTAGTCCTCCCTCTTGTTGCGGCTAATTGAAATAAAATTTGCAATTAGCAATAATTTTTTACATTTTAATTATAATTTTAATTATGGGGTTTTCTTGCACATTTATCTCTTTATTTTTTGCCATGAAAAGCTTGTCAGCTTCAAATTATTTATGAACCAATTAGGTGCTCGGTTGTTTCAAGTCTATTCTTATTTTTTTGGTTGCCTTCGCAGCGAAAGCAATTTGTAAGATTGCGGCTTTAAATTGAAATAATATGTTGGTTTGCGAGCGCCCTTCTTTTCTGTGTTTGCTTTGAGCCACAATTGCAGTTGGCTAAAAGCAAAAGCGAACTGGGCCAATGGGACCGCGCCCTTTCTATCAGCAGGGAAATGAGCTTTAGGCATGTGTAGGAATAATCTTGTCGGCGGTTGCACTAATTTACGAGCTAGGCGGTACAAAAAGCAAAAAAAACAAGACAGACAGCAACAACAACAACAACTCGAGTTACAGCAAAAAGGCGTACAACAAAAGGCAAAAAACAAAAATTATGAGGCGTTGCACACAGTGAAACATAAAAATATCACAACTTCAAAGGACTCAAAATAAATGTAACGCAAAATATGCCGGCAGAAAATGTTGAAAGAAATGCTTTAAAATTATCCAAAAATTTATTTAAATTTCAACTATTATTTATTTTTATATATATTCAATATGAAATATAAATACACAGCTATTTAAACCTTCGGCAGTTGTCAAAGTAATCCTAAAAAAAACTTTTTTAGCTTTGTGATTTAAATATTTATAGCATTACCTTTTGCAATAAAGCCACTGAAAAAATGTTATTTATTTATTCTGCTTTATGCATAAATAAATGTTAAATATTTACTTCGAACTATGTTTAGTTATTTGGCCTACTACATAATTCAATACTGACTATTAAAAACGAGACCTTTTCTTCGGAAGCTTTTGCACATTTGCAGAAAAACCATTTCCGCTTGGGCGCTTACTTCTCTCGCTCACTGTCTGCACGCTTCGCTTGGCACAGCATCTACATATTTATTATCTGTTTACGTGTGTGTCGGTGTGTGTGAGGGTGTGTGTATGATGGCGTGTGTGTGTTTTTGTGTGTGTGTTTGTGTGTGAGTGTTTTTATGCCATGCATTAATGTAACGATGCATCATTTATGCCATTTATTATCAGCACATAAATGCAAGATTTGGGTCCTGTCGACCCCAAAGTTTCCCACTCCCAGGCCACGCCCTTTGGTGGGCGGCTTGTCTCTAATTTTTATGATGGGCCACCTTTTGTCTTTGCCAGCCACGTACACAAATTGGTCCAGGCCACACACACACACACACACACACACACACACACACACACACACACACATCATTTCCCCTATAACCAAACCGAACTTTCAGTTCAGTTTTTGTTGTGCCTATTTTGTTGTACAACTTTTTGCAAGCTAATGAATTTTTATAGCACTGTCGGCCATGCTATATTAGTATGGCCAGAAGCAACAATGTAGTAGGCTGGCAGGCAGGCCTATAGGAAAAGTGCCTTGACATTGGCATTGGCGTTGACTGTGGCAGAAAATGCAATTTTCGTGCCGTTGACTTTATGGCGCTTTAAACTGTTGCCCTTTGGGGCTTAGTAGAATGTCATTTTGGCCAGAGTTTTGTTGGCCAATGCAATTACCACACACACACAAGCGCATACTTCATTATCTTAATGAAACTCGTGCTTACTTTGCCATTTTGCGGCTTTAAGAGCAGGGTCTTGGCTTGAATGTGATGCTTAGATTTTTGTAAGAAACTGAAGATTGCTTTTCTTAAAGGCAACCTGTCAATATGAAGCGTCAACTGAAGTAGCAACAGCAGAAATGAGCAACAACAACGTGCAGCACAACAACGACATCAACAACAACAACGACAATGTAATCATTGGTGATTCATTGAGCAGCAGCGCTAACGACTCCGCTTGGTCGCAGAGCAATCTGGATGAGATCAATCAGAGCGTCGAGCTGCACTGTTTGGTGCAGCAGCACCTCGAGAGTGAGGCGTTTGGCAATGCCACCGACCATTGCAGCACCCAATTCGATTCGATTCTCTGCTGGCCGCGCACGGCGCGTGGCACGTTGGCCGTGCTGCAATGCATGGATGAGCTGCAGGGTATACATTACGACAGCAGCAGTGAGTATTTACCTTATTTATTTATTTAATTTACGTCACCAAAAATTCACCAAAAATTATAGTCAAAATTATAAGATAATTTTATTTTAAAACGATAATTTATTATATTAATTTCCTATTCTATTAATTTTTTGTTAATTTAACTTCGAGATGACGTTGACACCTATTATATTTTAAAATTTAAAATATGTACATATGTATGTATATAGTATATGATATATATTTATCTATATTCTTTTAACGCACAAAAGTTAATGCATTCAGAATATAAACATTTTTAATTTAAAACTTTTAGAAAAGGGTTATTAAAAATAATTATTAATTAAAAAAAACACGCCAAGAATATAGAAAATAGATTCACACGTGCATAAGACTCAATACTAATATGAATTAAACAATATTTTAAAATTAAGTTTATACTTTTACATTATTATTTATTAATTTAGTCTCAAAATAATGGTAATGACTGTTAAATATTGTAAATATTGTAAAATTGTAAAAAAATATGGTGAAATTGAAGTATAAGATTCTGTTCTAATTTTTTTTTTTTTTTGTTTGCAATTGAAATTTGGATCAATAAAAGTTATTTGTGCTCGCTGATTATAAGTGTGTAGTAATTAATTTCCAAGTTTCGTTGCATTTTTAATTGTCTTTAGTTCAGAATTCACGTTTCACTTTCCTTTTTGTTTTTCTCTTTTTCTGCAGAAAATGCCACACGCTTTTGCAATTACAATGGCAGCTGGGAGCAGTATACGAACTACGATGCCTGCGCCCATCTCCCCGCCCGCGTCTCGGGAGTCTCGGAGTTCGAGACTATCGTCGAACTTCCGACCATTATCTATTATATTGGCTATGCTTTAAGCCTGGTCTCGCTAACTTTGGCGCTGATTGTTTTCGCCTACTACAAGTAAGTGTGAAGTCGGCTATACATATATGTACACAGAGGGAAAAAAAAAGTATTTCGTACTTAAAACGTCACATTTCGAACTAGATTTCTTATTGGGATAGAAATTGCTAAAGTCAATTAATTCGATCTTATTTAAAATTTAGTATTTTAGGTATTTTCATACTTAAAATTAGTTCATTTTCATTCTGGAACTGAGTACAAATATATATGAACGCGGTACTTGATTTCAGCATACTGCAGTCTTCGGATATAAATTAAAATTTTGTATGCTTGATTTCTATGTATAAAATGATCTTAAAAGAATTATAATTATCAATCAACACCTCACGCGATCTTAAAATGATCAAAATCATAAGCGTGGGTGCTAAAAAACTGCAGTTATGCGTTGAGTTCAGTATCAGTTGCGCTGATTCTATAGCAGACAAGCCAGAACCGTTTGGGAATTTTAAGTCAGCGAACGTAAAAACGATATATGATTTACAGTACTTGATTTTAGTTTTTATGAACTTAATCTGGGTACCGAACTTACTTTAGGTACTTGTTACTAGTAATTTTGAGATTTACTTGATTCAATACTCCTTGTACTTAAATCAAGGCTATTAGTACTTGGTTATAGAATTTTTGTGCTCATTTTCAGTGATTCCTACTTATATAAAGAAAACATTTAAAGTAGCGAAAATTCTAGTACGGCTTTTTTTCTCTGTGTAGCTACTGTGTTATTCTTATAACCAAACACGTTTCCACTCCTCCACCTTATCCTCCTCCTCCACTTTCCCCTTTTTTTATAGGGAGCTGCGTTGCCTGCGCAACACCATCCATGCCAACTTGTTTTTCACGTACATCATGTCGGCTTTGTTCTGGATTCTGTTGCTCTCCGTGCAGGTGAGACGTGCCCGTGTGTCCAGTTCACCGTGTTGTGCTTTTATCTACGAGTATTTCACATTTGCACACTCCTCTCCCGCCTCCTCCCTCTCTTTTAGATCTCCATTCGCAGTGGATTGAGCAGCTGTATTGCTCTGGTCACGCTCTTTCACTTCTTCACGCTGACCAATTTCTTTTGGATGCTGGTCGAGGGTCTGTATCTATATATGCTGGTGGTCAAGACCTTCTCGGGCGATAACATACGCTTCAATATATACGCCTCAATTGGCTGGGGTAAGTTTTCTGATGTGATGTGTGCCTCGTCTGCTTTTCGTATATCTAATTAACTCTCTGCTCCCTAACAAAATACTCGATTCCCCGTTGTTGGTAGGCGGCCCGGCGGTTTTTGTGGTCACCTGGGCGGTGGCAAAGGGACTCACGGTTAACTACAATACGGAGAAGGTAAGTCAAGGGACGAAGGGAACTGGGAACAGCTGCCTCATTAAAGTTTCATTCGCGCTTAGTATGACATCAACTGTCCCTGGATGGAGGAGACAAATGTGGACTGGATATTCCAGGGTCCTGTTTGTGCTGTCCTCATTATCAATCTGACATTCCTGCTGCGCATCATGTGGGTGAGTTGGGCACTCAGCCAAGCCAACATGTCAATCCCACGTGACCTTCATCCCCATCATGATCCTCCTTATCCTTCTCTGCCAGGTGCTAATTACCAAACTCCGCTCGGCAAATACTGTGGAGACACGCCAGTATCGAAAGGCGGCAAAGGCGCTGCTCGTCCTTATTCCGCTCTTTGGCATCACCTACCTGGTGGTGCTGGCAGGACCCTCCGAATCGGGTCTAATGGGTCACATGTTTGCCGTTCTACGCGCCGTACTCCTCAGCACACAGGCAAGTTTTTCTTTCTGTTCTGTTTGTAAACCCCTTTGTAGACCTTGTATTACAAAAATTTAAAGAGTCTTTTAAGTTTCCCGATTGGAAATGTGCGGGATAAGTTTTAAAAAGGTATTTTTATTTGATAAATACTATGATATATTCCGTAAGTTTCCTGAAAAGTTCACAACTATCGGATAATTGACTCGGAAGTTACTTAAGAAACATTTTAAGAAAGATGAAGAGGAGAGTAAGCCATATGTCTCATAAATGTCTATATCCGATTATTTAAAATACATAAGTACAGGGTCTCTCAGTACGTTCTTGCTCGACCTTAGTCTTTTTTATTTTTATTTTTTTCTGCTTTCGTTTAACAGTTGACTAACAAATATTTACTCTGTTGCTCTTGACAGGGCTTTTGGGTGTCGTTGTTCTACTGTTTTCTCAACTCGGAGGTGCGAAATGCGCTGCGTCATCATGTATCCACCTGGCGCGACACACGCAACATTCAACGCAATCAGAACCGACGGTGGGTGCACACATCAAAGTAGTTAGTTTTCTCTCACTCTCCCTCTCAGCAATCACTCTCAAATATATATGTATATACAAACTCTTAATCTAAGTGCACTAGACAACAAACACTTTAAAACTATTTCCCAACTTGGCAGCTATACAACAAAAAGTTTCTCCAAGGGTGGCGGCTCCCCGCGCGCTGAGAGCATGCGGTAAGTGAAACTTGGCTAACGACATTTTTGGCATTAATTACAAACACCTGTCCATGCAGTTAGTTGCTCCGAAGTTTCAGTTAAGAAACAGGCGTATTTCAATTATTCTTATTTGCATACTTTTAAGTTTTCTTCGACAAGTTTTTTTCTGCACATGACAATCAAATTAGACCTTAAGAATTCAATTTTTAAAAATGGTAGTCAGTTTCAGCTGATTTTTATTGCTGTTTCGAAAAGAATTCTTAACACGATAATCATGTTAATGGTTTCATTTGACTGTGATATGTTTGTTCTCAGAATTTTCCACACTTTTCATAAACAAAAAGTTTTTTCATATAGCGCGTAGCTGCCGTAAAGCAGGAATTTCAGGAATATGAGTAAAATATCAAATATCCCAGAAATCACTTTCTTGGATGGGGCATTTAAATTTAAAGGTTTTTTTTAAATAAAATTTTAAAAATTTAAAATTCTTATTTAGTTTCATTTTTTTAAAGAGTGTTAGACAATTTCTTATTTTGAAAAAATCATAAACTGACTTTCATTCTAAATTTATTTTTAATTTTCTAATTTTTGCGGTTCCTGTCTAAACGTATACTCTATATTTTCATTCAAGCTGAGCACTTTAAGCCGTGTTAACTCCAAAGTTGCTATTTTATTAAGGTTAATTTTTATAACCAGCCCTTTGACCTCGTACTATGGACGTGGAAAGCGGGAGTCTTGTGTCTCGTCGGCCACAACAACAACGCTGGTGGGGCAACATGGGGCACCGTTGACATTGCATCGCGGATCGAACAATGCATTGCACATGCTGCCTACCAACAGCAGCAATCTAACGGGAACCGGCAGCACGCTCAGCGTCATGCCACGGGCAATAAGTCCCCTAATGAAGGTAACTCTATTGTCAACAGATCTAATTGCAATAGCTGAGTATTAATTAATATCTACTCACAGCAGGGACTGGAGGAGAATTCTGTCTAACTTGACGGACACTAATATACAAATATACAGTCATACACACACCCACACACACATAAATTTGGAGTGTAGCTTAAATTGTAGTCTCCTAGGCATTGGTAATTGATGGAACTGTAAATTTTATAACTAGTCGAAGATTTTAGCAAGAGCAACAAGCATCTTAAGAGACTGAACTGAAAACTTTTATTTTAATCGATATTCCGCGACACTTTTCCCAATACTGAACTATTTGTAGTCATAGCTAAATATTGTAAATGTGCTGTTTTAACTATTGAATGTTATTGTATGTTATTTCACCCATCGTATAGAAAATGCTACCTAATCTCTTACTCTATATCTGTACATAAATATATAAGGCAAAATGTTACTAATATTAATTATAATACAAACGAGAGCAAAAGAACCCACACAAAGCACTTGAAAATACTAATAAATGACCTATTTACTAGAGTGTATGCAAATTTGTATTTTTATTGTGCTCTTCGCCTGGAATTATCATCAATTTTTTACTTTTTACAGCTTTTCTTTTTTTGGAATTTCTCATTGAAATTTTAATTTCTTTGTATACATAAATTTGGAGGAAAAATTAAAATGAATAAAAATTGTGTTAACATCAAAGTAATTTGGTTGCACAGAGCAACAACGAGGAAGCAGTGACAACAGTAACGATGAAAAATTATTTGTATACCCTGTAATTTGTTTAAACTATGGTATGATGAGCAGTCATGCTTGTAACAGATATAATTTTGTAAATCGAGACATGACATGTCATAGAGAATCTATTTATATTTATTATTTATGGTATGAGTTGTTGATACTTTACAATTTACATTTTGTCATTTGAATTTACTTCAACATACTTATTTTTGAAGGGTATCTATTAGAGCAGCATTCTCGACCTTTACATTTTTACTTATTTTAATTGCATTCTTAGCGAAGTTTGCCTTGTGGCTCCGACAGCCATCAAAATAAATGCCTATTTTTCATAAGCCACCAACAAGTTTCAAGTGCAACTCATCGCGGAACTGAAGATGCTCTTGAGGTCTTGAGTTCTAAGAACAACTGTTCGCTTAAGGCTTCCAGCTTTAGGGTAAAATTTTTTACTTTTGCCAGCTAATTAGGAACATTATTAATATTAAGAGTCATAGCCAAAAGGTAAGTGAGTGTATAATCTGGCAATCAAGACAGACTCAGGCAAAGGTTTTATAACTGGGATTATACATTTGAGTAGGTTGACGACTTAACGGTGGTTAGCGAGGATTTCGACTTGTCAACTGAGTCGAGCTGGATAAACCATTGCATAAAGTCAGGCGCCATCAAAATGCATTGCACTGCACATTGCACAATAAAATTCCAGTGCCTATAAATATTCCATGAGCGCAACGCAGTTTCAACTCTGGGGAATAAAGCAAAAAAATGCTGTAATCGAAAATGCACGACACACAGATACCCATTAAAACTAACTCGTTTATTGATGTCGATTCCGCACACATAAATAAACGCACATGTCACAATTAACTTTGTAGGTCAACGTTTTACATTTCAATTTTGCTATACATATTTTTTGACCTATTGTTCAGCCTTTAAGTTATTAATTTCATTTATGTATTTAATCTATTTTGAAAATTGTATTCTATATTATATAATATTATTTTTATATTTATATATTTTGCTTCTTTTTAAATTTTTTATATTTCACTTCCTGCTACCTTTTTAAAGAAAATTTTGAAGTTAAAAGTCAATGTAGACTACTTCCACTACTTGCTAATATGCTTTTTGCAGAAATTGATGGCCACAGGGTACGCTGGCAATGAAAATGAATTGCATGTAGGGAAAGGGGAAGTGGGAATGAGGGGAAGGGTGAGGGATAAAGGATAAAGGGCGTGCTTGTGGTAGGTGGAGAATATGAATGCAAAACACGAGATTGCCACTCGCATCAGCAGCATGAAGTGCATAAATGTTTAATGTATTTGTGTAAAGTATGCACAGAATGCTTTTGCTGGCCGGTTTAGAGTTTCCTCTTTTCCCCAGCAGCAGCAGCAGCAGCAGCAGCGAAGGTTAACCGACAACGTGGCGTATGAGCATTATATGAACTCAGTTTGCGTATTTAACTAACTTGTCGGCTGTCTGTTGTGTATATGTACGTACTCGTACTTACCCTAATGGGAATTTTGGGGCATAGCTATAGAGTTAAAGTCAAAGTTGAAAGTACTTAAATGCCACAAAAACTACAGCAGCAACAACAATAACCGTAACAGTAAAATGGGGCACATCATAAACATTTATTGTGCGGCCAAGTTGGTTTTGCATTCAAATGTGTTTCCACATTTACAAAGTTTCTTTTATGCAAATTAGTTGCAATAAATAAAGATTTTGTAGACCGTGCCACAAATTGCAAATTGAGTCATATGTTGCCACGCCTTTAACTAGGTAAAAAGAGCGTTCGTTCTCAAGTTGTTGAAGTGCACAACTTTTGGCACTTTTCAAGTGCGTCAATTGCAGCATCCTTGAATCACGAAGGACTCTTGTCTCTATCTCTCTCTCTCTGCTACTGTTTTACGTGTGTGGCAAGGCAAGCGCAAAGATAACCACAGGCAACAGGCAATGTGGCAACAACGCATTTGTGCCACAAAAATGCCAACGCAATTGTAACATTTTAATTAACCAAATTGTGCGCCTAAAAGTTGGCTAACATTCCCAGTATGAAATGAAACTCAATTAAAAGTCGCTTATACCCACAATTTACTGCATGCCGCTTACTTCCTGCCCCAGGCTATTTGTTGCCTGTTTTAGGTCCAAATGCTCAACCGCTTTAATTAACTGAAGCCCTGAAGAGCATAATTTAAGTAGTGGCATAATCAAAAGTCAAATTACCCCAAAGGTCAGCTAAGTGGCAAACAACACAACACAGCAACAACAATGGCAACAACAACAGTCAAAACTGGATTTCTGGCAGCAATTTCTATTTTAATTTAGCAAAGTTTTGACTTGATATCTGCATTTGAATTCATAATAAAAATGTATTACAGATTTATATTATAATTTTATTTATACTTGTTGATATATTTTATCTAAATATTTCTATATATTTTCTATTTCTACTTACATTTTAATAGTCTCTTTAATGTACATTTTCTTTATTTTCTCATTCCTTTTTGCTTAATTTGGCGTGTAATTAAACTGTTCAAAATAAAAACGTTCTTCTAATTATTATTTCGAAATATTAGGTTTCAAATGAATTCCAGCATTTGCCAATTGGAATATTTGCTGCTTACAAGTTTTAATTAATGGGAATCACCTTAAAGCAGTTTTGTTGCTGTCGATTTATATTAATAGAGCAGCAGAAATAGAGGAAATCTCTCCCTATTGAGTGTGCTTTGATTTATGGCACGTCCAAGGCAAATCCATTTTAATTATGCTTGAATTCACATGCTTACGAATATTTGTTAAAGTCTCGATGTGGGCAATACTTGTGCAGAGTTGTCAATTCATTTGGGGAATTCTCTTTAATCGCAAGCCTCAAAATGAATTTCATCCGACGTTGTTCGCGCTTCACTGGCTAGAAAATGTGCCTTGGCCGACAGAACAGGATGTGGCTGTCGCCTGGCTGGTGGTCTTGGCCAACTCGCCGACTGGCCAACTCGCCAAGGGCAGACAGACATTCCCTGAGGCGCAGCTCGTGTTATAGCTAATTAAATATTTGCTCTCTGGTCGAAAGCTTGTCACAGCTGTCCAGAGATTTGTGGAGAAAGTTTCCGTTGAGTTGCAGTCCACGGTAGTCTCCGGTTCTACGGATGCTGACAACTTGAAGCGCTGTTCGTTAACGTTTAAAAAACAATTTCCGCTGTACTGATTTCCCCTTCCTCCTTCTTCTGCTTACCTTTATATATGCAAATCACAAGACGCAGCTGCATGCCTCGAAAGTGTCGCAAGTGTCGCAAGTGTCGCAAGTGTCGCAAGCTGCCCTGTTGCAATATCCATTGCCTCCTTTAATTGAGAGCTCTTGACCCAGATAATGGACTGAGGATTAACTTATTCCCCTTCCTTCCGATTTTTACGGTCTGTTTTTACTATGCCAATTGCAATTTACTGCCTGTCATGCATACTAATTAATACGATAGCTTTTTTTTTAATACGCCATTAGTGTCAATGTTGCCGACTCATCGGAAACTTAAAGCAGTTGCTGCTTTTGCTCAACTCAGCAACATTTTATTACTTAAGCAACAACAATAACAGCATCAAAAAAATCAATCAAAATAGAGTAGAAAAGCATTTGACAACACATCAATCGCTCACTTAATTGATTGCTTGCAGCAGGCAGCAGCAACAGCAACAATAATAAAAGCAACATCAGCAATGGCAAAAGCATAAATGGCAGTAGCGGCAACTACAGCAGAAGCAGTTGCAACAACAGCATCAGAAATATTAGCAAAAGCAGAAATTATAGCAGAAGCAGCAGCAATGCGGGTAGCAGCAGCAATGCGGGTAGCAGCAGCATCAATAATAGCAGCAACCTCGACAGCAACAAAAGCATTAAAATCAATGTCAGTAGCAATAACAGTATCAACAATAATCTCAAGAGATGCTGCAACAATGGTAAAAGTTATAGCAATAACAGCAGTGGCAATACGAAAAAGAACAGCATTTATAATATGAAACATATCAGCAATACACAATAGGAGAAATTACAGCACCAACAACATACAAAAATAGCCATAACAACTTTAGAAATTACATCAAAGTCAATGCAATCTTCTTTACAAATATCAGCAACATTATAAATTAAAGCAGCAAGAGCAACATCAAAAGTACCAACAACAACAAAGGCAATATCATCAATAGCTTTTAAAGCCATAGTTACAGCAACAACAACAATATCAACAGGAACAGCAGCAACCTTAAGCAGCAGCAATATCAGGGCTGCAATATCAGCCTCATAAACAGAAATTGCTTAAACAACAGCAGCAAAAAAAGCAAAAGGAAAAGCAACAACAGCAGCAACAGTAGTAGAAGTAGCACCAACAACAAGTGTTTAATTTACAGCAAGAACAACATAAAAAATACCAATAGCTACTAAAACCATAGCTACAACAACAGCAGCAGCAGCATTAGCAGCAGCAATATCAGGGCAGAACAGCAACTATGGCAGTCTAAGCAGAAATGACTGCAGAAACAAAAAAAAAGAAAACAGTGTGAATAGCTGCAGAAGATGTAGTAACAACATCATCAGAAAAAAGCGAAACCAGCTACAAGAGCAACATCAACAAACGCAAAAAAAGCAATGGCCGTAGACACAACAGAAGAAGAAACTGCCAGCAACTAGCAACTACTACCAATATCACCTATTCAAGCTGTTTTAAAGTGTAACATTAAGTTCAACTTAATCAAATAGTTTCAAATTTGTGTTAAGCAGCTCATAAATGGCGCGTAATTAAGTAATTATAGATTAACTCAGTTGGCTTCGGAAGCAACCGTATAATTGAAGTGGTTGCAAGTGCTGAGGCAAGTCGAAATTCAATAAGCTGCGTCGCGAGTTTATGGAGCAGCAACTCAAGTGCTTTCCTTGCCACAAAAAGCAGCAAAGACAACAGCAATTGACAGTATAATGTAGCTAAGGTGCAAGTTTTCAGTGCGGCACTCGCGGCGCTTGCAATTTATTCATATTTCGTGCAGCTGCCACGACAGCTGCAACAGCGGCGGGATATATGGATATATATATATAAGGGATATACATAGGAATAAGATGAGTATA
Source organism: Drosophila recens (assembly GCA_037043495.1). Classification (NCBI taxonomy): domain Eukaryota; kingdom Metazoa; phylum Arthropoda; class Insecta; order Diptera; family Drosophilidae; genus Drosophila; species Drosophila recens. Next base: position 90,081 of record JBAMBJ010002389.1, on the reverse strand, counting down.
TTTATGGATACAAGGAATAAGGTATATAAGTAATAGCACTGGGAAATTGCTAGAGGTAAAACGTGTAGCTTATAGTACGCTTTTGCGTGGCAAGTTGTTAAAGTTACGGAGCGGAAAAATGTAGCACGCAGCAAACTGTTAAACTGGCAAAACTGGCTGCTTGCCCCACTAATTGGGCCATTAATAATGCGGCTTGTTTTTGATTTTTCATTGGGGCAACAAGTCACAACGTGTATCTACAAAACTTTGCCGACTAAAATATTATTTTAGGCCTGTTGTTGGCCATGTTGTTGCCATTCCCCTACCAGCTACCAAGTTCAATTCGCTGACGCGTCAAACCCGGCCAGACCAATGGCCAAGAGAGGAATGAAAAACGAGAAGGGGAGGGGGAGGGAAATTCGAACTTTTCTAAAAGTATAGTGGCCAACGCTCTTTGGGGGTTGACTGTGCAAGCCTTTTTGTGGTTGAATATGTTTTTGCGTTGCCACACAAAAGGATCAACTTTAAAAAGCACGCTGACTAAAGCAAAGATAAAGAGAAACAGAGAGAGGGAGGGGATAAGGATGAAAGAAAGTACAAAAAAAGTAACAGAGTAAGGGTAATATTCTTTTGATAAAGTTTGTATTATGTTTTGCTGGTCATTTAATTGGTTTTTGGGTTTCAAATTCAAAAGCTTTAAAACTAAAACTCAAATGTGACGCACTTTGTTGCAAGTTGAGCTGCAAAAGTGTGGCACGAACTTGCAGCAACTTGAATGCTGTCCAAAAGAAATGCCACAAAAGTGTATGTCCCGGCCAAAGGTCAAGTGTGTGGTCAAAAGTAAAAAAAGAAGATGAAAACTTTTAGCCTGGCCAACAGCTGGAAGTTGCAGCATTTACTTTGTGCCACATTAGCAACGCCGTTTTGCACAAAGTACGAAAAAAGCAAAAAGAAAACTTTTGCCCGTTGCTGTGAGAAAAGTTAATTTATAAGCATCAAAAGATACAAATGCTGTGCGCAATTTCCGGTTTTCTAAAAACGTTTATTTTACCTTTTATTTTGAGGCAATTTTGGCCTTTTACTTGCATACGGCCAAGAAAGCAACAAGTGTTGACACTTTGGGAGAGTGAGCGGGAGGGAGAGAGTGGGTGGGTGAGAGGGAAAGGGAGAGGCAATGCTTTGGCTTGAGTTTGACAGTCGTTGAGAACTTTTGGTCTAAACTGAACTGACAACTTGTGCTTCTATGTCTCCTGCCACTGTTGCTTCCACTTCACTTACTGCTCCTCTTTTTCATTTTCTTCTTCTCTTCCTCCTGCTGCTGTTGACAAACTTTGTGATGTTATTGTCCCTCGCTTAATTCAATGAGAACTGCTTAACTCAGGCAACACTCAACGCTCAACTTTCAATTCTCAACGCTGCCAGCTGCTAATGGCGATAATGCAATTTCAATTTCAGCTTAATACTATTAACGCCATCTTTTTGGCGTCAATTAATACCTGGCTGACTGGCAGCTTGCACATCAAAGAGAGCCAAGTATTCTTGTTGACCAGGCCAAAGCAAACAAGGCACAATGTCAACAACACAACTGGAATATACATTTAATTGTGTCTGCTCAAATATTGGCAAGTCCTCAGCAACCAACACAGATACTGTGACAAAGACAAGGTGTTGTTCCTGCTTTTGTTGTCTAGCTTTCAAGCCATTAGCATGTGGCAGCTGGCAGTTGACAGGTGGCAGCTGGCAGGTGTGGTAAGTGACCAATGAGCAGCTGCCACTGACAGACACAGCAGGAGATGGTGTCAAAAGGTTTTCATTTATTTGTTGGGTTCACTTGAACCTGTGCTTAATTAGAACAGTGGGTCTATTAAGTTTGTTCTCTATATCCTAAGTGAATCAAGCTTATTTTGTAACTTTGTAATTAAAAAATATAAAAAATTAAAAAAATACAGACTTTAAATTTACCAATGAATAGCTGGGTTCGAAATTGTGTGTTCGCAAGTTAGAATCCCGCATCAATTTGCAATATTTATTTACTTAATTGTTTGCTAGAATTACAAGTAGTTAGATTACTTATAAATGAATATATGTACTAGTTACAACATTGAATTAAAAGAATTTAAAATAATTAAAAATAATTGTGTTTTAGGGTTTTAACATTGTTTCTCTTTCTTAATTCTGTTTTCTATTTATTGAATTATATATTTATCTATTGATGCACAAAATTTTTCAATTATACCCTTCAGTGTTTCTCTAAATTATACATTATAGATTGAACTAACATGAGGTCTAATGAATACTTCGTTGGTTAACATTTTCTACATAGTATTTTGATTTAATAAAAAATTTAAGAATAAATACATGGCCATTTACAGTCGAGCTTACTCGTCTATAGGCTTTCTTTCAAGAGTGGGCTCATTTGGCTCTTTGTAGCCGTTGCCACATTAGCTGAACTGTCATTTTAATTGCAACACATTTGTCACAGGACTACGAGGCGTATGCGTGATTTACCGGCAAGAAAGCTTCTATCTTGATTGGCATGGCTCTGCGGCAAATGGCCAAAAAGTGTCGGTCTTTCGAGCCTGAAAGCCATTTATTTAAAGCTAATGGCGAAATTGGTCGAAATCCAGTTACGACTTCACTTTACTTCACTTTGCTGTCTAATCTGTCACATTTGTTGTTGTCACATCAGACTCTGATATATGGGCATTTCTCCAGAAATGTCAACCGAGCCCTAAAAACGAAAAATTGCTCAAAAACTCACATCTTGTGCAATTATGTTCCAAAAATGTGTTCAAGTTATTTATTTAAGCCATATACGCTAGAAGAAATTCAATAGGATGAACATATAGATTCTACATTGGAATAAATTCACTTTTTCCATATTTATGTCCATTTTCTTAAAAATTGATTTCCAAAATGGACCGTTTGTATTTTTTCGATTACACTAAGTAAGATAGTAAGATTGTAACATAAACCATTTTAATACATAGAAATATATTGAAAGTTTAATTTAAAACAAGTTTTTCCAGCTGTTTCGATATATAATTTAAAAAAAGAGAGACAGAAACAACAAAAATATTTTGTGGAAAAAAATGTCACGTTCGACATGTCGCATGCGACAGTGACTCAAATTACATTTAAAAAAAAACTACTTGATGTTTTTAAATTAAACAAAAAAGCATTTTTTAGATAAATGAATACATTACATTTCAAAATAAATAGCATCAAAATATACGTTCACGTTTTGCCGAAATCAGTGCTAGAACTGGTCGCCGAAAAAACGACTTCTATCTGAGTCGCGTGCGAATGCCTTAGTTTTTTTAAATTATCTTGAAAACGAACAATTTCCCAAAATCCACTTTAGCATCAATTATAGTGCTAATCAATACCTATAAGTTTCTCCTTTTGTCACAAAAAAATAATGTTTTGGCATATGTTTTATTTCACTTTGAATGCGTACGAATGTCGCATTCGACATGGGAGAATTACCCATATGCTCTTTAATCGTTGTAACTGTCAGAGCTCTTAGCACTGCCCGTAAATGCTGTATACATTGATATTTGCTCTTTAATTGAGCTCGGCTAGGGCTGACTTGATTGATTATGACTAGATCACGACTCGATAGTCACCTTTTTTTGATGTAATTGAGCACAGTTTAAACGGGAGCAGCGCTCGAAACAGCTGTCAAGGCAACTTTTGAGTCGTTGCCTACTTAGGAGCATCCCCAAACTCTGGTCGCTTTTGTTCGAAGTTCTGTTGTGTAAACGCGCACTTCGAGTGCGAAACTGAATTTAATTTGTAGCTGGCACGCAGCACTCACATTTCCAATTTCAATCTCAAGTGAACTGCTTTTCTTGTTTTTACACTCTTGCAGTGGGTAATGGAAATTTGTTAAGAAATGTGTTACGCTTTATAGCAATTGGTGGGCTCAGTTTGAAAGCTAAAAATGTTAATATAACTTGGTATCAGAATAATCAGTATAAGATTGTGGTTAGTATGGAAACATTTGTTATTGACTTTTCAATAAAAAAATTAAGCTTGATTTAATTATTAAATTTTTTTTTTTAAGCTGAAAAATCAGCAGTGGTCTGCAAGGGTATCAAATCTTCGGCGTGTTGAAGGTAACCTTATCTTATGCTTTTTGTTATGCATGGAAATTCAAGACGGTTGAATATACAGTATTACACAAACTTGTTGCCTGCTCGAAACAGTCGAGCAAGGATATCAAGCATATCAACTTCAAAACGAATCAGATTATGTTGCCAACACAACAACAATAATAATAACGAGCAGAACAATAACTATAAAAAGGATAACGATTTAAGCTCCAATTATTGATTGCATTATGAGGCTGCTTTTCCTGCTTTCCCAGCTTTTCCTGGCAGCAACTGTCGCCCAGTCTTTGCAACTGCATCGCGTGCCCTTGCGTCGCTTTCCCTCGGTCCGTCATCGGTTTCAACAGTTTGGCATCCACATGGATCGACTGCGACTCAAGTACAGCTCAATGGCGGAGGTGGGCGAAGTCAGGAGCGTGCCGTTGAGCAATTATCTGGATGCCCAGTACTTTGGACCGATTAGCCTTGGAACACCGGCGCAAACCTTCAATGTGATCTTTGACACGGGCTCGGCCAATCTTTGGGTGCCCTCGGAGAGCTGCTATCACAAGTTGGCCTGCCAGATTCACAGTCGATACAACGCGCGAAGATCACGCACTTATCGGGCGAATAAGAAACGCTTTGATATCCAGTATGGCTCGGGCAGTCTGGCTGGATTCTTGTCGCAGGATACGCTGCGAGTGGCCGGCTTAAGTGTGAGTAATCAGACGTTTGCCGAGGCAACAGATATGCCGGGTCCCATCTTTCTGGCCGCCAAGTTCGATGGCATCTTTGGTTTGGCCTATCGCAGCATTTCCATACAAAACATCAAGCCGCCTTTTTATGCCCTCATGGAACAGAATCTGCTGGCCCGTCCCGTCTTCTCGGTCTATCTCAATCGGCATGCGAGCAGTCGCCAGGGGGGTTATCTCTTCCTGGGTGGCTCCAGCTCTCGGTATTATCGTGGCAACTTCACCTACGTGCCCGTCACCCATCGAGCCTATTGGCAGATCAAACTAGAGAAGGCGCGCATTGGACAGTTGCAACTGTGCCAGAAAGGCTGTCAAGTGATCATCGACACGGGCACCTCATTTCTGGCCGTGCCCTACGACCAGGCCACACTCATCAATGAGTCAATTGGCGGCATTCCCGCTGCCTATGGCCAGTACTCTGTTCCCTGTGAGCAGGTGCCTCATTTGCCCACATTGAGCTTCAGTTTGGGCGGTCGACGTTTCCAGCTGAAGGGGGAGGATTATGTTTTTCGTGACATCTTCGCGGATCGCACTGTTTGTGCCTCGGCCTTCATAGCCGTCGATCTGCCCTCGCCGACTGGACCGCTCTGGATATTGGGCGATGTGTTTCTGGGCAAATATTACACAGAATTCGACATGGGCAATCATCGCATTGGTTTTGCCGATGCCAAAGATTGATATTGTATCACTTTTCTCCATTAAACGACATCTGAAATTCCCTTGGCGATGGGGCAATGCGGGGGCTGTCAAAAATCAAAAAGAAATATATTATTATTTTATTATTTTATTACCTGCTTTAGCGGCAAACAAAAAAGTTAACATAGTCGGAGCACAAACTGACGTCAATGTCCGCCAAAATGTGTGGGCGGAAGCTAATCAAAACTCGCTCCCAGGCACCAACTGAATGAAGCCAGCGAAGACTCAAAAAGACACAGCTTGGTCTGGGGGAGTTGGGGCTGTAATTGATTCGCCTGCAAAATAAAAGAAAAACCACAAAAAAAAAACAAAAGAACAAAAAAGACACAAACAGAATGTCTTGAAATCCTCAAGCGCTTTGTGAAATAAATAACTTTAAGTTTACGACTGACGCGTTGCGTTTGCATTTGAATTTAAATTTGTATCGCAACCAACGCCAGTTCCCCCTTCTTACATTTCCGCGCCCATTTTCTTCAGCTGTCCTACAGTTTTTAAGGGTTCGACGAATTTTTGCGGTTTTTACGAGCGAGCAAAGCAAATTTTTAGTTATACGCATACACTCACAAAAAATCTCTGACACTTTAAAATAGTCATAAGTACTTGATGTTCACCATTAAATTTATGGAATCAACATATGGAAGCAAAGGTGACTTGCTGTCAATTTAAACTATTCGTGACTAAAATTTAGAATTTTTTTTCTTTAATTAATCGTGAATTTTCCCAAATTTAGAAATGATATTAGAAATATTTTTTTCCATTTTAGCTGTTATTAAAAAATTTGTACACTTTGTTTAATAAGGTAAGCAAATTGTTGAGTGTATACACAATTTAAAATGTCTTCGTCAAAGGGTTGTCCAAAATGGGTAGCTGTGTACAACCTGCGGTATACTTGATATTTGTGCTTAGGGTAACTTATAGTCTTGCTATTTCCACTCATTTTCATTGACCTTTCGCCTTCGTTTGCTTTTTGCCGGCTTACAAGACCCTTTATTGATACTCGACGCGAGTCGGCAACTTCTTTTGGTTTTTTATAGCCACATACCCGGCCCAACCTTCCCCTCATTCCTTCTCAACTTCTCATTCCTTTCACTTGCTTGTGGCTTTAAAAATTGTTAGCTTTGATTGCTGTTTGCTCAACCTTTTTATTCTCGCTTTGGCTTTTCATAATTTTCGCACACAACAAAGGCCTGAACAAGTTTTGGTCATAATGAGTGGCTAAAACGGAAGGCCTCAGCTCAACGATGACTTTCACTTGGTATGCAAAAGTAATCTGACTGTCAATTTCTCATTTGCCTTCAAGTCCCTTAGTCCTCAAAAGCTACCTAGTATAAAATCCATTTGGTAAAGTACTTCTACTTGGTGAGGGACTTTACCCGGGCTCGACGTTTTGTCTGTTAAACGCTAAGCCTTAGAAACAGCAAAATTGAGCCAACTTTGCAGTTTGCAATACAACAACAAACGTGTGGGACAAGTGAGAAATTTCTTGTTTTGTATGGCAGCTGCAGCATTTGCGTTAAAGTATCGCCTGGCAATCGAGAACTACAAGCAAAAGGAGTAGAGAGGAGATGGTAGGAGCAAGGGAGAGAGACGGGGCAACAGTTGAGCTGAAATAAAACAGCCTTTGACAGTTGTCAAAGTGCTTTATCGCTTCAATATCCGTTCGCCAAAAAGGGTTGAACAAGTGTAGCATACTTTTCAACGCTCGACAAAATCCCTCTCAATAATTGTTAATAAAAAGCACACGCGCCTTTTGTTTAAAAGCGCTCTTGACAAATAATTCAAGCGCCAAAATGGGTTAAATCGAATCACATGTAAAGCTGTAAGTGTCACAAGTGAAATGAAAGTGAAGTGAAAGCTGTGCAGCAGTGATGCCTGAATTTTACAGTCCAAATAAGCTAGATTTAAAAAAAAATGGTTGCTCAAATTAGCTGAATAATTAAAGTAGCCTGTCAAAAGGTGAAATCTTTAGAGCCTTTACAAACAAGTGTTATTATTTACCTTAAAAAACTTATTTGTTTATTTCTATCACTAAAAAAATAATTAGGAATTTTTATCTTATCAAATTTATTGAAAACCAGAAATGAATAAAAATAGAGACAAAGTTTTAATTGTAAAGCCACTTATTTTTGAATGTTTTGTATTTAATTCTCTTAAAGCTGTTTTAAAAAATCAAAATGCATTTTAAGCTAAGACATGCAACATGTTATTATTATGTAATTTACAAAAAAAAAAGAAAATTCGGCATTTCCAATTTAATATATGCCAAACTAAGCATTAAATAGGCGAAATTGGCAACACTGCTGTGTGGTTCTCCCAATTGCCATGGCAGCCGAAGAAAGTAACTGAGCTGGCAACTGCTTATCAGCCTGCGTACTGCACAGCGTACCCTGCTCATTTGCGAGACAATAGTGGTCCCGGCCCATGGGATAAACGCGATAAGCATCACAAAGCCAAATGGCAGAGAGACAGCCTGCGAATGCCTCTGACAGGATGGCAGAACGACAGGACACGGACCAGGATCTAGACCAGTAGCCAGCGCTGTAGAATTAAATCATTCGATAAGATTATGCATACATTGTCATTGCCAGCGGCGTTGTCCTGTTGTCCTGTTTTCATGCCTGCGTCCTGTCGCCACATTTCTATGTAAATTTATTTGCTTGCCGTTTTTATTAAAAAAAATTCATTGCCAGTCTCCCAAATCCCTTGCTAATGACACTCAAAACTGAGCTAATGAGTCAATAAGGCAATTTGAGAGTAAACCAAAAAAAAATGAGGGATAACAATCGAGACAAGAACAGGCAGTGGCAGAGGGAGAGGCAAGAGGAAAGGGAGTAGACATTAGATACTGCAATGGGCAACTTGGAATGCCACTTAATTACTTAAATATGGCATTTATGGGAAATGCTTTTGCTCCTACGGTTATTAAACCTGACAAACTGCTCCAACCGCAGGCACTTTCGTTTAGCCTGTCTCTTGTCTTGCTCGGCAGTTTTGACAGGCTCAACAGGACCACACATGAAACGGATACGGCTAGGAATATGGTTACGAGTGGGGTTTCAGTTATGGGATGCCCATGTCTGTTTAGTTTGTCCCTTCTCTGAAGCATGGACACCTGTCTGCGTTGCAGATGTCAATTAGTTTTGGCACAATACCAATTAAATTTGTGCACACACTCACACAAGGCCGTAGTGCAATTGAACTTTAGAGCCTGCTGGCAATTACTTTAAGTGCATGCGCTTTAAAGGACATCAACTTGAGCTGAATTCTTCGAAAAATCTACTTACAGCTGATTGACGTAGCACCATTAATCAAAAATCCTTTCGTCTGTGCCAGCATCAACATTAATCTAAGCGCCGTGTAAGTATTCTGTCAGCGAGGGCTGCTCCAACACTTGCAGATCAATGCAATAATCCATGTCAAGTTGCTTTGCCTCGTGTGGCAACCCTCTTGGGGCAGACAAAATATATTCAGCCATGACCTGCTTCGATTTTTTATATTTTGGTCTCAAGAATTCGCTGTCGTTTTCAAGGACAACCATTAAGTCTCGTGCTACAAGTCGATTGGCAATCATCATGCAACAACTTTAAATGGCAGCGTGTGTCATTTTTTAGCAGCAAACGTGACAATGTCAGGGTTCAATTGGGCGTTGAGTAAGGCCAGCTTTAGTTTGTGGCTAAGCAAAGTGATATTACGCATACGCACCGTGACACAAGCTCTTATTCTGGTTAGTTAATTATTTGACGCAATTACTGCACTCAAAATTCTCCTTTGTATGTGTGTGTGTTTCTCGTTGAGTGTGTTTCACATTGAGCCTTTGTAAGCTGTTGCAGCAGCTGACGAGGCTCTCGTCGCCCGGGTTTGTGATGTGCATACTAATTAAGCAGTTTTCGACTGGCTTCAAAATTTGAAAATGAATTTTCACAGACACATACACACAAACACGAACACACACACACAGCTTAAATGGCTTTTCGCAAATGCTGCATAATGAGGCTAATCAGGCGCGAGCTTAGCGCCATAAAAAAGGTGTTGAATTGAAAATTCGATTGTGAGTACATCGCAATTTCAAGTAAATGCCTTACCTGGAAATTGGCAGGTAACTCGTAGCTTTGCATATTCATTGGCCACTTGCAGCAAAGCTTAAATTTGCATTGATCTCTAGAGTTTTTCCTCTTTAAACTTTAGCCGCTTCAAATTTCCACCTGAAAGCTTGGTAAAAAAAAATAAAGCAAATTATTGGACAACAAACTGGTAACTTGATTTTGCTGTAGAGCAGCCAAAACTTGCCAAAAAACATATTTAACACCTTGACAGCTTTTGTGAGTGTTTGTGTATGTTGGTGTGCTATTTGTGCAGCTGACAGGCAAAAAAAACTTTTTTGGCGCTCTGTTGTCAAAAGCGCAGTCATTTTTAGTTGTTTACAACGGCCAACTGCCAACTGGGGCAAGTTGGTCATAAATGAAGTATATTTAAGCGAACTTATTCAATCACGATTTTTAGGGTAAGTCGACAGTTAATTGCTGAACAGCAGAAGTTCAACTCCAGTTGTTTTCTGTTATAATAGCGTTGCAAATTCGTTAAAAAAAAATCATTTATAATTATTTTATATTTTATAAAAAATATTCAACTTGTTAGCTTACTCGCAAATCATTTCGGCTATTAACAGTAGCAATATTATGTTGATGCAATGGGTGTCTGTTAACTTGCTGTTAAGTTGTAAACTTACCTTCAAAATTTGAACGAGACAAAATTGAAACTAAATTTATACAGTATTTAACACAATTGACATATTTGGCGTATTTGATTAGTAAAATTAGCATCGCCATAATTTTCTTTAAACTGTGCAACATTTTCTTCTGTTTCTGTGGTTAATATTTCTGTTTTGTTGACAACTGCTTTCTTATTGGTTACGGGCCTTCTACTTCTGGGCATAATAAAAGTGAGGCTAATATTCGTGTAAATATTATTAAATTCATTATGCATTTCGATTCTTTTACAATCCTGGAACGTCATTCGTTCATTCTTCCCTATCTTATCTTCGATGGCTGGGGTTTGCTCAATTGGTTTTGACCACGGTTGCCACTTAAAAATATCTGATTGAGCCAAAAAACAAACAAAAATGAGCCAAATTGACTAAAAAAGAGCCAAAACTTTTTTTGCAGTTCATTTTATTTTTGCATTTAATTAAATACAAATAATTTCGTTCACAACACTTAAAACAATAACACATATTTACATTTTCATCTTAATTTAGTGATTATGTTATTAAAAAAAAAATATAAATATGTACTTCAACTATACAAAATAACTGATTCTGAACTGATGAAAAAAAGAGCCAAATCGAAAAATAAAGTGCCATTGCGCCAACAGGACAAAATAGAGCCAGTTTTGGCGCAAAAACGCCAATTGTGGCAACCGTGGTTTTGACACACCTTATTCCCAAATGACATGCTTCTAATTGACATCGGTAAATTTACAGCATTATGTAAGTAATTTGACCTTAATTTATATATAATAAGAAACATTCATTATAATAAGATTTATTTTAGGTTTCAAATAGCATACTTTCTATGGCATCTAGTCACTGTATTATCAGATAAGGTTATCCAACAAACAGAAGTGCCCATCGCCTCACTGTGTATAAGTAGTCTTGGACTCTAATTGTTAGTAAAGTTTAAAGTTTACCTTTAAGAAGTTACATTTTATTTGAACAAGAATCATGTAGAGTCGCATTTTGGGTTGGTGAGCCATAATATTGGGTGTTGAAAGCACACAACTTTTGAGTCTTATCTTCACTAATCTTGGTAATTAAGAAAAATATTGTTATTCTACACTTGTAATAAAAGAGTTTAGTAAGTTTTTTATAATGTTTAATGTCGAATCACCACTAAGCATGCCATGTTGTATGTCGATAAAAGTAGGTATCCGGGACTGTCAAATTTGCAGAGTTATAATCAATATCATGTGGTTTGTTTAATATTCTTATGTATGGGTATAAAATTAAAGTCAGAGCTAGTTAATATTGCTCCATTGTGTTTATCTATATTAGAAAGATACACGCGTATATCTACATATGTGTGTGTGTGTGACTCTCCAGCAAGCGTCACTTATTTCACCAGAACCAGAAATAACAGCAGCAGCCTTTCAGAACAACTTCAGCAGCAACAGAAATTCCAAATTCACTGTCTGTACAGCCTCCAATATGAAGCCCGTTAAAGAATTACAGAATTTGTTTTAATTTTAACTTTATCTTTTATATATTACATTTTCTCCTCTTTGAACACGTCTTGCCACTTCAATTCGCTTGTACAGAGAGAGATAAAACTATTCGACTTGCAGTCGAACTAAACTTTCTTAAAAGCATCTGTTAGTTTACTCGCGTATGTTTTCGTTTATTAACAGTAGCAATATTATGTTAATGCAATAGGCGTCTGTTAACTTGCTGTTGAGCTAAGGTAAGTTTATTACGTTCAGCATTTGAACAAGATGAAATTGTATTTTAACTAAATTTGCAGGTTTGTCGAATTTTAAGTACATATTTGCAACGTAATTAACATTTCCACTGTTAGGCGTACAGATGTTTTGCACATATAAAGCCTCGAACTAAGCTTATTTCAATAAGAGTTTTCATTTCGATTCTCAACGAGTAAAGTTAATTTGCTTAAATTGTGTGTGCCTAGAAATCATATATTATACATAAATTTTTTTTTTACTCATAAAAATTATCGAAAAATACAAAAAAAATGCTTAAGTCTTGGTGTTTTTTGAACTTAAAGACCGCCGGGAAGATAATATGTGGTATTTCTATTTTGATCTCTTTAATAGTGATTGGTGTATTTGTCTTATATTTTAATCAAATTATGCTCGAAAAACTAAACGCATTCGTAGAAGGTAAAATATAGCCTCACAGACAAACGTAATAAAATTCCTTGAATTGTGCAACATTTTCTTTGCAGTTATATTAATCTTTGGTATGATAATTGCTTGCTTCAATTTATTGGTTACGGGCCTTCTACTTCTGGGCATAATTAAGGTGAGGCTTATATTCGTGCAAACTATTTTTAAATTTATTATGTATATCGTTTCTTTTATAATCCAGGAACGTCATTTGTTCATGCTTCCCTGGCTTATCGTAGATGGCTGGATTTTGCTTAATTATTTGCATGAATCCTTACACGAAAATAAAAACCTTTTGAATAACATCGGTGATATCACAGGATTATGTAAGTAATTCGACCTTAATTTATTTACAATAAATAGGCATTTAGATTAATAAGATTTCTTTTAGGTTTCGGATTTTATACTTTCTATGCCATGTACTCACTATATTATCAGATAAAGTTATCCAACAAACAGAAGTGCCCATCGCCTCACTCTGTAGAAACAGTCTTGGACTCTACTTGTTAGTAAAGTTTACCTTTAAGAAGTTGCATTTTATTTGAACTAGGGTTGGTGAAAGCACACAACTTTAAGGTCTTATCTTTACTAGTCTTGGTAATAAAAAAAATATTTTTTTTACACTTGTAATAAAAATGTTTTTAGGGAATTTGTAATAATCAATTAATAAAGTTTAAATGCAGCCAGAATTTACATAAATTTGTAACCGAATTTTTTCTGGTCATCTTGGTAATATTGGTTTTTCATAAATACTTCTTTGTTATATTTTTAGACCCCGTACTTAAGAAAAGTACAGGGGTCTATTAACTTTGTCACAACAAAAAAGTGCTTAACAGGCATATGGAGGCGTGGCAGCCCCCATAAAGTGTATATATTCTTGATCAACTCAACAGCCGAGTCGATATAACCATGTCCGTCTGTCCGTCTGTATTGACGCCTAGATCTCAGGGACTATAAGAGCTAGAGATTCCGAGCTTGATATGTATGTTCGTCTATATTGCACGCAGATCGAGTTTGTTTTAGATTTAGGATCGGACCACTACATCATATATGTACATAGCTCCCATAGGAACGATCAGCCCAAAAAAAAATTTGTTGTACGAAAAACTTTTTTGTTGTTTAAGATATTTTAACCAAACTGACGAAATATGCATATGGCATGGTTTCATACATCCTGATCAAATTTGGTTGACATCGGACCACTATATCAGATAGCTGCTATATGAAAGATTGCTAGAAATTATTAATAGGGGAAGCCTGCACAGAAATTATAGATTAATATGCAATTTTTTTTTAGTATCTCAACCGAACTCGTAGATTGGGAATATTCTATGTTTTTTACATTTTGATCGCACACTCGACTGTAGCTGACTGGAGCCCAACTGTTGGGCGAAAAGTACTTTTAACTAGAGATGGGCACGGGCCTCCTTCTTAAGGCCCGGCCCGGCCCGGGCCCGAAATAAATCTTTCTGGCCCGGTCCAGGCCCGGCCCGGTCAAATTTTCAAAAGGCCCGGCCCGGCCCGAGCCCGGCCCGATTCAGCTATATACATTTTTTTTTAAATTTTTTTTTTTTTTATTCAGAATTTTTTAATTTAAAAAAAAGGGATTATTTTATTTATTAAAATCTAACAATGAATCTTAATATTTCAACAAAATTAATATTTACACAATTTTATGTACAAAATATTTGTATTAATCGATATGAAAAATTAACTTTTCGGGCCTACCGGGCTTCGGGCTTTTTGCTTAAGCCCGGGCCCGTTCGAAAAAAAGCCCGGTTTCGATTTTCATGCACGAAGCCCGGTGATTTATTGAAGAGGCCCGAAGGACACGAAGCCCGGCCCGGCCCGTGCCCATCTCTACTTTTAACACATAACTGTATTAATATTTGTCGCGATTTATATTATTTTATTTTAAGCAGTAGAGCATACTCGACTGTAGCACAGTCCACTAGTTTTCATATGGAGTTGATACCTTTCAAAAATACTGTGTCGATGTCAAATATTAAATCAACACTTTTACAAGCAGTCAGAAGCGTACATATGTTACAGTGGCTCACAGCTTATTCTGTGCAAGGGTAGGTTCAAACTTTAAAATCGAATATCTCCTAAACTTTTAAGGATATCAACCTAATTTAAATGCAGTTCTTTCAGCACACATCATCAGCTAATATTATTTTACATTTAATAGGTTAATTCACGTTGAAAACTTTAGTTTTGAGGTGAATTTAAAAATGATCCCTGGTACAACTTTTAAACAGCGGAAATTGGCCCTAACGAGATTAAAATAAGGTTTAACTTAGCGGAATATGGTTGAAACGATTAAATTAGAGCCTAGTGCATCCCAACTAAGTTTTCACTGATGCCAATAAGAAACTTATCGGCCGGATAATCAATCACTGATTTAGCCCCAGGTCGTTCAACCACGTTTTCTACATTTAAGATACCAAATGTATAAATTTCTACCAAAACAGATTCATTTATACAATGCTTAACATAAATGAATATGCAATCAACAATTTTAGCAAATTTAGAAACAAGTACAAAGACGATCATACAAACACACGAAGCACTCCAACAATAAAATAAGTGACCATTGAATCATCGCACGATTCAATGAGATAGTTTTGTCGAAGCTATCCCAAATTCCTACGTGAGCTTTAAAAAAATGTATCTCTTGGAAGTTGAATGTATGTCCAACTGAATCATTCCAACTGAAACTAATAAACAATTATTTACCAAATGTTAAATTCAACTTTCTCAGATTGAAGAATATTTAATAATTGTATCATTCGACGGCAAATGAAACTTTTGGAAAACTCAAAATGCCTGCCGGGTTTTTAGTCAAATTTTCTGATCTGCTTTACATCTGGTCTTTATTACAAGAAAGTTTCGCTATCAGACGTTTTCGAGATGTCTGGTTTTAAGTGGATACAATGTTTCATTGTAAGCAAAAGTATGAAAAAATTGTTTTTTCAGGAAGAATATTTTGAATAACAATTTCAGACAACAACTTTACCAGAAACATTAAAAGCAACCCTCGTAGGCAAAGCAGCGGACTTTATAAAATGTGTTGAATCAGCATTCAAAGTCTTTCTTATCTGTAGTCCAAGTTTCTCCAGTTTCTGTCAAGCACATTTTTATTCTGAATCTCGACGCGAACGAACCAAGTTCATTTACTTAAAACTGTGTGTGTCCAAATATTATATTAATTTTCTATTTTTAACTTTCTTACTCGTTCATAAAAACAATCTATAAACTTCAAGAAAATGTTAAAATCCGTGTGCTGTATGAGCCTTAACACCGCCGGCCAGATAATCAGCTGGATTTCTATTGTGGCCTCATTGATATTGACTATCATAGCATGTTTTGAGATCAATCGCATCAATGATCAAGATTATGGTCAATATAATCCATTCAAACAAGGTAAGCTATAGTCTCAAAATCGCTACAAAATTCCATAATCAATGCAACTTTTTCGTAACAGAAAGGCAAGTTTTAAATTCCCAGCTATTGACTGGATTTTTATTGAATTTATTCTCCTCGGGATTGCTTGTTTTGGGCACACTAATGGTAAGCCTAATATCCGTTTAAATAATTTTTATCATACTTATTTTGTCTTATTTTATAACCCAGAAACATCATTTGCTATTTCTGCCCTGGCTGATCTACTCTGTCATTCTTCTGACTTTTGGCTTTGTGGAACTGCTCTTTAATTGTGTTTTATGTATAGTGCAAACTCCCAAATATTTCTACAATGCGTTTGGATATTTCTTCTTGTTCCTTATACCACTCGGTGAGTGATTTTATTTTGATTGGACTTTAGAGAGTAATGTAACATAATTTGATTTTTTACAGTAATTGGAATGTACTTAAGCTACGTCATCTATTCGCTGTATAAACAGATAAAGCACTCCAACGAACAGAGCTTCCCATTGACTCATCACGCAGAGGAAATGGCTCTGTCGAATCCGAATACTTCCGGCAATGCCAGTTTTGTCAGGATGTAAGTTGAAGTACTCATCAGTTCAGATTTAAATTATGCTTCAACGTTAAAAAAAAAAACAAGAATTTAAAATTGGAATTTTTGTGGTAACTAATTTTGTATTTTATAAACATTTGCAATTTGTTAAATAAAATTATAATTTCAACAGAAGCTGATAAAAAATAATTTCCAAGTTTAGACATTCTCAGATTGTAGAATTTTTAATATATACAAAAATATATTCTTTTAAATTGGAGCCACATAGATAAATATTGCTCGACTTTAAGCTACACTGTTCACAGTTGCTCTTGCAAATATACAGAGCTTTTTTTTCTCTAATCTCAACTAACGATAACACAATTAAAGGAAACTGTCAAGTGATCCGAAATTTACAGAGGAAATAGATAAGAAAGTTGCCGTCATTTTCAGTCTTTGGTGGTAGAAGATTTTATGAATCATAAAAGAACATTTAAGTGTTTAGAATTATGAACTGAACATAATGTGATGATTAAGGCGGTCTTAATTTCCAAGTTTAGACATTCTCAGATTGTAGAATTTTTAATATATACAAAAATATATTCTTTTAAATTGGAGCCACATAGATAAATAATGCTCGACTTTAAGCTACACAGCTCACAGTTGCGCTTGCAAATATACAGACCTTTTTTTTGTCTAATCTCAACTAACTCATAACACAATTAAAGGAAGCTGTCAAGTGATCCGAAATTTACAGAGGAAATAGATAAGAAAGTTGCCGTCATTTTCAGTCTTTGGTGGTAGAAGATTTTATGAATCATAAAAGAACATTTAAGTGTTTAGAATTATGAACTGAACATAATGTGATGATTAAGGCGGTCTTACTCTATTTATGATATATATGATGGATAACCATGTAAATGAGAGTTTATTTTAATATTTAATAAAGGTAAAAAGTAATTTTTAGAACAACTATAGTTAATATAGTTTGTGTGAAAGCGAATAACTTTTCCCAAAAATTTGGTACCAAATATATTCATGATTGCTTCTAGAGATTCCTTGCTTTTTCTCTCTCTCGATCTCTCTTTCTCTCGTTCCTTCCACCTCTTCGGATTCATGTCAATAAATTGCCTAACCAGGCACATTGGTTGGGTTAACCGCTGAACATTGATTGCATTTTCGGATGGCACAGTTAAGTGTCAGTTCCTGCAACTGCCAGGAGAAGGGAGAAGCCAGGGGGAACAAATTTTGATTTATGTGCTCTGAACTTTTGATAAAGTGTCTGGCATTCGACGTCGACATTCGATTCGTTGCCAACAGCAGATTCTGCAGTCAGAATATGACCAGGAACAGCTGCAAGCGCATTGTGGCATTGTCATTGCTTATTGGCCATTGTTGAAGTACATACTGGCTAAGAGCACAACTACTCGTACTCACTGGCACTGGCACTGGCAGCTCATAAAAGTTGCCTGTGCATAGATGTGGATGTGGATGGCATTTCCCTTGTGGATTTCCTTTTCCTTTTTATATTTTTGTATTTTTTTATATTTTTTAGCTTGGCTGCTTATACAGAATTATGTTGTGTACACACAAACATGAAGTTTGCTCTTTTCATCCGGTGTTGCTGCTGCTTTTGCTTTTGTTACTGCTACCTGAATTCAAGTGGGCTTCAAGTGAGTCAGTGGAGTTGCTTCTCCACCTTCTGTCTCATGTTTGGCCGCCAGGCTTTTCAACTTTTCCCCTGGAATGCAGTGTAACTTTATAAACATAAGGAAACAGCAGTTGTAGTTAAACTTATCTTCCATTGTGTTTGAACAAAGGCCAATTGATAACAGGAAACAACATAATTAGCTTGTTGATTTATACTAATACCAGCAACTGTCTTATCTACTGGTTAAATTATGCTAAAATTTGTCACTTTAATTTGGTGTATTTAAAGTGATTAAATAATTAGCAATTTGCAAACTTCACGCTTACTTCACACACCTGTTTACGCAATTTCCACCACTTTCCAGCTACGGCATTGAGAGCTCATTAAAGACACATAATGTGGAAATTGAGTGGATTAAAAATGGAAATTTTATTTAAATACATTTAAGGTTATTTGATCCTTTACACGCATTCGCTTTCGTTTCAGCTCATGTATTATGCAAATTGCTTATTAAATTTGCAGCAATTTCCGCACAGCTGCAAGTTGCAAGCATTATGCAACAAGCAATTAAGTCCATCAATTGTCAGTTTTCAGTGATTCAAACAAATCCTCGAATAATGGCACAAAGTTGCAGCCTGCAATGAACATGAAAAGTTAAAAATTCTATAAAAATATGGCACATGTTGTGTGTGAGTTGGGGCAAGAGGCAGGGAGCAGGGATCAGGGGGCTTGGCATAAATCCTGACAGAAGCAGACTTCGGTGGCAATTTGATGGTAAACGGCGCCAGTTTCAACGCCAAACAAAGTGAAAGCCCCATGCAACACGCCACGCCCACTTACAACGCCCACCAGAGAGTTGACTCAAATGCATGACTGAGTCGCATTTGGTTTGGGTTCGGGTTTGAACTGGGGCTAAGGTTCGGGTTCGGGTTCGAGAGATGGCTTAAATTCCGGTCCTCGGGCTCTTCCGCTGCTCCGCTTTGCAATTCCCATGTCTGCAACTTTTAATTTGTAAAATTTGTAACGAAACTTTCTCTGCTGGCATACCCTGCCAGTCAACTAATTGTTGGGTATGCTCAGCTAACAATAGACAATCAAGTTGTGAAAAGTACATGGCATAAAGAACTTTTGATAAGGAGAAAAGATAATTTAAAAACTTTACGTAGTATCTTTCTAGTCGACAATATACAAACAAAGCACATAAATCATTTGCTCTTGTTTTACTTTTGCCTTGCAGTATTTACTCCATTGTTGTTTCACTGTTCTCCATTTGTTTACTTCCCTATCCCCAGCTGAACTCGTTTTGTCCTCTGTCAACTCAAAGTGCAGTCAGAAATGTTTAACAAATTGTGTAACACTTTTTTGGTGCTAAATATGCGCAGCTATTTAGCATGTTTATCTCACTTGTAACCTTTTACAGGGTACACCACATTGCAAATGAAATGCAGGACAAGAAAACTTTTTCTTTTCATAAATAAATTTGATTGTGCTTTAAACTTTGGACAAACATAAACACAACCCATTCTACACGTATTTTTTGGGTTGTCGGATAGGCAATCAAATGTGACTCCCCGGACAGTTGTCCCGCATGTTATTAACTTGTCTCACTCGGCCAGCATTTTTTAACTTGACCAAGAGTCAATAATAAATGATACAAATGGAGCAGCACATCATACTCCCAGTTCTACCAGTGTGGGAGACAACTTCAAAGGGATTCCACAAGTAAATCCTCATTCAATGTGTTGGTATCGTTTGATGCATAAATCCGTTGAGATTGCTGTCGTTGCCCTGGCCTTAAGTAAAGCAGAGCCTATAGTACAACGACAGACGATGCAACTTTTCATGTAAATTACATGCGAAAATTTCCAGCAATTGATATTTTTATAAGACTTCTTTTAGCTCTCGACTTTCAGGCACGCGCCTTTCTAACGAGACGCATTT
The DNA here is from genome assembly GCA_037043495.1 of Drosophila recens. NCBI lineage: Eukaryota > Metazoa > Arthropoda > Insecta > Diptera > Drosophilidae > Drosophila > Drosophila recens. Next base: position 70,110 of record JBAMBJ010002389.1, on the reverse strand, counting down.
AGTATCATGTCAGCGACAGCTGAAACTCCCCAATTCTCTTAGGGCCCCTCTTCTCTCTCTCCAGCGGCAGCTGTGAAATATTTGTGGCCATCTGCAAGGCGGTTGCCAGACAAAAGCAAATGCTGCGAGTGACTCACAATTTCCGTTGAGATATTAAAAATGTGCCAAACAATTGTGGGCTAAATTGAAATGTTTGCCAGCTGGCTAAAAACAGAAGCTTACCTAGGCTCACATGGCGTATACTTTATTTATGTTTAAGCCATTCGAAATAAGCACAAGTTGGCTACGGACATAAATCTCTCAGCCCTAAGCTGAACCAGACACAAAAATAGCACTCACATTCGCTTGTTGGTTATCCCTTGTATTCGTTTAATGGCCATATCAAATTTATTTCAAATTATGGCCAAAAAGTGCTGTGTCTCTAGAATTTGTTTAGCGTGCAAAATATAATACGAGACAAGAATAGAATGTAAACACTTGAAATTGAATTTTAATAACAGGCAAAACAAATCAAATGAAATATTTAATGAGACATTAAGTCATTTCTAATTAGTGAACTTGTGGCAAGCAACAAATTGTGGCATGCTCCAGCTTCCAGCATCTGATACTTGCGCGACATAGCAGACGCCTTGGATTTGAATACATATTAAATTTTGTTGCGGCCTTCATTTTAAATGCAAATCAGTTGAAAGAGGGAACGCCGATGCCAATAGCTGCGGGTAATCAATACGAACAGAGAGCAGTCGCAACCTCAATGCTCCACGGTTGTGGCAGCTTCTTGACTTCAAGGTTATATTTGGCACCTCAAAGCGGGCGATGCCCGCTGGGCTCAGATATTATCATATGCCACATGTTTTCATTAGTAAACCCAATTTGAATATCTAATCCACCACTAAAACTCGACCACAAATTGGTTATTCGCCTTTAGTCATGATTTTAGCCTAAAATATCAATTACTAATAGCTGGAAAATGGAATACATACAATAAATTCACTTAGCAACTATTTTTGTATGTGACGTGTAACTTGAATATGCCTGCAATGCCACGGGGCGTATGCGCAATATTGAGTATACGTATGGCTGCTGCATATTTTCTAATAAAAATGCAAAGCTAGTGAGTGTATAAAGAAAGGAGCATTAAAAAATTTTTAGCAAGCATGTAACCTACTTATTTATACACATAAATTCTTAACAAACCACTATAGTTCACTATTAACTAGTGCAATATTTTAAGAAAAATAAATTGTATATCATTTCCAAATTTAAACCTGAATGTATAGAAACAGAAGCTTTAGGATATGCTTGATACAAATTTATGAAGTCGAAATTGTTTCAGTTGCGAGAGAGTATTTAATATTTAATTGCTTAAGGGCACACTGGCATTGCTTTTTCTCTCCTTTTGATCAACATAATTCTCTATACACAATGCAGCTGTATACACAATGGACTGCAGACTGTAAATTGACTTTAAGCTAGGAAAGAGCTGCAAAAGAAGAAGTTGGCAGGATAAAACATGTTTCATATGCTGCTTATTACAATGTTGTAGTTATTAGCACACAGCCATGCATAGGAATTCTTTAAGAATGAGTCTGTGTGTGAGAGTGTAGACAAGCTATATTAATTAACTGCAAAGGCAACAAACAATAGAAACAAATTGCCAAGCATTGCACAGGAAAAGGGAAAAAGGGCGGGGAAAAGGAAAAGACAATTGTGGTATGAGCAGCTGTGCAACAGAAAGTGCAAAACGATGTTGCTATTGCCACAACAGCAGCAGCAGCAGTTGGTTGACAAGCAAGGACGAGTTTTAAGGACGTATTCAACATATTTCATAATAAGGTATGCAAGACATGTTCACAACTTCAGATTGTTTATTAACAATTTCGCAATTGTCTCAGCATGTCTATGTAATTTTCTCTTAAGTTGCACTCAGACAACTGTCAGTTGCATGTCTTTATGTTGCAACTTGATGCAATATGCAGGCCACATGCAACGAGTAGCAGTTAAAGTGGACACAGCAGGGTCAAAAGAACAAAATAAAATACATTTATGTCTGCTTTGATGCTTTCGCAAGGAGACTATATATTAGAATAGCACTCAGTTTATTTTAGCAATTTGCGAATCTAATCAAATGTCGTTTACTTATTACTTCGCTTGGTCAACTGGACTAACTTGGCCAAAAGCAAGCTGTCAGGGCTTTAATGCTGTGCACGATATGAAATGCATTTAATAAGCGCAACAACAATCCACACAGCACACACCCTATAATTTATGCATGCCTGACATTCTGCGCATTACTCGACATCCTGGCCAAGACTTTGTGTAGAAGCAGGACCTCCAACTGGGTGTGTATCCTTGTATCCTTGCAGTGGCTGATCGGACAGTTTGATTTGCATTTGCATTTGGTATTTGGGCCAACAGCTTGACGCTTTCGCTTTAATGGCGACTCAAAGGCAGTCAACTTTAAGTCCTGTCAACCAGGCTATGAGCTAAGCGTCAAAATCTACAGCTAGTCAAATATTTGTTTTTCACCAAGAAAAAAATCCACATAATTGTTTTAGTTTTTATTTATTGTTTTACATTATTATACAAGTAAGTATTATTCAAACAAATAAATATCAATAATACTAGAAAAAATATATATATTTTTTAATATGTAAATTTGTACTTTGTCTAAACAATTATTTTGCCTACTGTGTAAGTGTGTGTGCATTTAGGTGCCATAGCGTTCCATTAGTTATCTAAGCATAAGTTGTGACCATTGTTTGAGTCGTCGCATCCAAACATTTATCTTCATTTGCTCGCAGCACAAAAACAAAGGCCGAAAAGTTAGTCAGAGTCAGGGCAGCAGAAACTGAAACTGAAACTAAAACTGAACTGATTATCCCATGTCAGTTGGATAACATGTGTGTAACATATGGTTGCACAATGTCCTTGAATCCTTAGATCAGCAAACACGTTAGCTTTTAAGCGAGCCACTTTTGCTTCTGCTTTTCGATTTAATAGTTATTCCTTTATGCCCTTAAAACTTAACTAAAACTTACAATAACAATAACAATAGTGTCAAGTTGATTACCTTTCATTTCATGTTGCCTGTGTTTGTGTTTAAACAAGCAAACACTTAACAGCTCAACTGCCATATGACGCTGCTTATAACGTTGACATCCTCGTGAAGAGAGGGAGAGAGGGCAAAGTAGAGAGAGGGCCTGTCAGCTCATGTTAAGCCAAGTACAACAACAAAATTGTCTCTGGCTGCCTTTGGGCCCCTTTTCCAAATTAACCTGGTTAGCTGTTGTTGTTCTTGCTGTTGTTTTTGCTATTGTTGTTCGTCTAGAAGTCGACGCGTTAGTTTAAGCGACTTGCGTGTTTAATAGCCATCTGCATATGCCACTCCCTCTCTGCATGTGTGAGTGTGTATGTGTGAGAGTGTGTGTATTGGATAGGCCTATCTAATTTGGGGGAATGCCACACGGCCGTGTCACGTTCACAGAGACACAACATCCGCTGTGAGTGGCATGCCAAAAATACAAAACAAAGCCAGATATAGATACGTTTATATCCCAACATGGCAATGACTTCATTTGGCTTATATGGCACACACATCTACACTCAAAAAAGTAACCATAAATCATACATTTATCTTTTTATTAAAAAAAAAAACCCAAAATCATATATTTATCTTTCGTATTAGAAAATAAAATTCCAGCATATATTTTTTTCAAACTCAAAGCAACTGAAGCATAAATTTTTAAAACCAAAAATTCTTATCTAAATTATTCAATATAATAATCTCTGATAATCTAAAGAAATACTTATAAATAGCAGTAAAATATCCGTTGCAAAGTCACATAATTTATAAGAATAAGTTCCTCTTTCCGTATTTAAGTGATGATATTTCGAAAATCGTCTTTTTAAGGTTATGTTTAAGTAAAAAAATGTATATATATTTATGTCACATATTTTTCTAACTATCACAGCGATTTTAAAAGAATGGTGATTTTTTTAAATAAGGTTAATTTTTGTTTCTGAGTGTACATAGCTACATGGAATTGTAACTAAAATCTCTTTATTTATTTTGTTCTCTGCCTGCAGTTTCTACAATCGTACGCAAATGATATAATATTTACATTTGATTATAGTGTTGGCTTTTATTTGATGTTTTTAAAATTCAATTGCAATTTCAGTTTTTGTTGTTGTTGTTTTTCCGCGTTGTTTGTTTTACACCACCCGCATACGACATGAGCCAAATGGCGCACAGTGCGTATGCGTGACTATTGTGTATTAAATGTGCCTGCGGATGCCGTTCTCTTTGTTTGATCAGAGTGCTCTTGTTCCTGCTCCTCCTGACAACTATTTTTTTCTGTTGGTTAACCCATTGAGCAACGTAAAACTCAATTACGTTACGGCTAAGCCAATTTGCCATTGCTCTGATGGCAAATTAAAGTGCAACCGCAGTTGTAACTGCAACTGCAACAGCAACTGCATTTGAATCCACGTACATTTGACCCCAGAAAATGTACACTCGACATGTGGATGGCTCAGTGCTGTCGTTGGCAGCCACTAGGTGGCCATAATGTGCGACCACTAACACCAAAACGATGACAGCAGTGACAGCTGCTCCGACTCCTTCTATAGCTTATACTTCAGCTTCTGCTTCTGTTTCTCCTCCTGTTACCGCTTCTGCTGCTGCTTCTTCTTGTGCGTGTCCCCTGTGGTGGTTGTTGCGTGCTCACACTTTGTGGCTCTACTTTATAAAATGACATTGCCACTTTTCCAGCTAACTGATAATGATGATGACAGAACATTTGCCAAATCAATTTAGGCTGCGGGAATGTCAATCGTGAAACTGAAATGGAACTTCAGCTGAGAATTAAACAGGAAATAACATTGATGGCACAGCAGGCAAACAGCATTAAATGCAGCCAGTCTTCACTGAGTGACTTTAAATTGAAGCTAAGGTCGTTTTTAAATTGGATTTCATTGCAATATTTAAACTGATTGCTTTAAAAGATACCCTAAGAGAAAAATATACAAATTTTAAATTAACGCAACTTTCTTTGAAATAATCTTTTACAATTTTAGTTATACTCCTTCACAATTTAAAATATATTTTTTCAGAATTATTCAAAATAGATGCACATTAATTATTCAGAAAAACTTCTGATACGATAAATTCAATTCCTAAAAATATGTATTAAATGAGTGAAATTTTTAAATAATAAGTTTAATAATTTTCTTATGTTTTAATAGCATAGATATAATTAGCTTAACATTTACTTTAATAAGTAAAATTTGTGGTAAGATGTTGAACCAATTTAATCAATCAATTAATTAAATGAGTGTACCTTTCTAATAAAAAAATTATAGTTTAGGTCTTAGTTGGCCACAAAAAAAGTTTTAAAATTATTAAAGTGAACTATGAAAAAACACGCATATTTTTTTTTTTATAATATGCTTCATTTACAGTTTTTAATTATATACTTTCATTATTTAAATCTTAATTAATAAGTACAATCTAAAGTGCTTGAATGTTGAATAATTATAAATATTTGATGTCACAGCTTACTGTCATATGCATAATTAAAGCAGCTCTCAAATGTATTAACAAAGCCTTTACTCTTTTGCCTTTGTCGAAGGGTGTAAAAAGTGCTGCATACTTTCGAGTGCAGCGTTAATAAAACCGAAGCCGCCATTTTGTTTGCGTTGGGTGTGCAATGTTAATTAAGCGTCCCGCATGCAAAAATAAGGAAAGAAAGAAAAAACTCAACAACGCATTAACCGTGACGTCAGTCAGCTGTGCCGTGAACTGAGCGCTGCTCTAAATTTTTGTGCATTTCATTTTGATTACGAGTATTGGCATGCTGCGCTGCCCTCAGTCACTCACTCTCTCTCCCTCTGCCCCCGTCGCCTCTTTTACTACCGTTTTGCGTTGTTATTGCCACACAATCTCGCTGTGCAAATATTTGTGTTGTAAAAAACACACATAAAGCAGCGCTGTTGACTGAGAGTCATAACTGGGCGTTACTCCTATTGATTTCAGCCGGATTTAAAACACAAAAGCTGCATTTATTTACGCTTCACTTAAGGGTTTTTTGCTGGTACCATAACTGAAATTAAAACTGAAACTGTAACTAGAAGCGTAACTAAGGCTTTTAAATGCGTCGCCTTACCAACCAACCATTGACCAGCCATTTTCATAATAAATTTATAACGAATGTCACGGCCTGTTATAATTAATGTTCTCCATTTGTCTGGCCGGACATTAAGGCGGCTATTTAAGCAAGTGAATGCCAATTGAACGCACACGGAGCGAAGGCGAAGGCGACAACGATGTAAACATGAATTATGTATGTGCATATTATGGTGCCGAATGGTCAGCAGTCTCCTTCGAGTTGCCTCAACTCCCAGCTCAACAAATAGTTTGATTTAACGACTGCCAAGCGCAGCAAAAAAGAAAACAACTTAAATGGAAAACGCACAGGAACAGCGCGTAGTTTTCCACTGACATCGTTTAGTAATAAAGATTGCATCATGATAAATTATTTTTCTGTAATTCCAAAGCAATCTGAGAACAAACTGTTAATTAACCTTTCAAATTATACTTATCTTAACTAAAATTGAGAAAATCCGATTTAAAAAAATAAATAAATAAATTCCTCATTGAGCATTTAAGTGTTAAGTTAAAAAAAAACGTTCTAACATTGACAGATTTAACAGCAGCATGAAAGGACAATTTACACGATTCGGAATTTAAGCTTGCGCACGAACAATTTTGCCTCTTGGCATTTATGACGTGACGAAATCATATAGTCATAAAATCGAATAATAAATGAGTAGTTAAAGTCCTAAATCTTTACGGGCAGTAAATTTTCACACTTGGCTTACATGACAAAAGTTTTGATTCGTTTTACTGTGTGTTTTACTGCTCTTGCAATGCAATCAATGAACGTTGAACATTGCAAAATTCGCTTAAATTACACAAATTAGATACAATGTTGATGATGCAGCTTTCCGATTCACAAGTTCCAAGTGCTTTTTATGTGTTGCATTTATTTATAAGAAGAAGAAATATGTTGGCTGATCATGTACATAATAAACAAGTATATGCAGATACAGCTTCCATAAATGATTACTCTGTTTTGAGTAGATGTTGAATTGTTGTATGTGATTGTGGGCGTGTGTATATGCTTAATGGGTAGTCTCAATTATTATCTCGTGCGTATCCAGATCAGGCACCGAAAACTTCATCGGCAAATAGTCGTCCGCATGCATATGCGATATTTGATTAACCTCTATCTGGGCGCGTTCATGGTCCTCATGACATTTGGCCTCATGCTTCTCATAATCGCCAAACGTTTCGAAAATGGCACGACAGACCATGCACTCGAAGAAACTACTGTAATGATTTTAATAAAAATATTTTAATATAATAATCATAGGGAGATCTGGCAATTCACTTACGGTTTCTGCTCGGCCTCAAGACGTTCCCTCGCCATTGCTGAAGCTGCTTGTATTGCACCGGGCACATCAACGTCGACGCCTTCCTTGATGTGCGACTGCAGATGCCGTTTGAAGTTGGACAGCTGTGTGAAGCCCTTTTCGCAGTAGTTGCACTGGTAAGGCTTGGCATTAAGATGCCCCAGCTTGTGCTTCTTAAGGTTGACCAACTGCGAGAAGTATCGGCCGCATCGCTGGCATCGGAACGGCTTTTCGCCGGTGTGTGTCATTTTGTGGCGCTTCATGTTGCTCTGCTGCGTGAAGGACTTGTTGCAAAAGTTGCATTGATATGGACGCTCGCCACTGTGGACAGCGTAATGCCGTTGCAGGTTAACCGCCTGTGCAAAGGCCTTGGAGCATAAGTTACAAACAAACGGTCGCACATCATTGTGCACCTTCATGTGGCGGTCCAGATTGCCGCTATTGCAGAAGCTCTTGGAGCACAGCTTGCACTCATAGGTAGTTTTGTTGTGGTTGTGCACCTCTTGGCGGTGCAGCGTTTGGTCGCGTTTGCTCTTAAACGTCTGCGGGTCAAAAGGAATGCTTGTGAGTATGCCAATATTATCATTAATTGGGTATAAAGAGTGAAACTTACGCGGTCGCAACGCTTGCAGCTAAACTGATTGACCACCGTCTCATCAAATTCAACCGGGATGCCCGCCATGTTGGGCGCTGCTACAACATCGATCCGGAGCGATTATTAATGCTAAAGCAATTAAATTGTAATTAACAGCTTTATGGCCAGCACAAGTGGGTTAAAACTTACATTGAATTGCCTAATTTTCTATGTAATTTTCGCGTCTCTTGGAAAAGTCATATGGTACTAGAGATGCGAGCTAAATATCAATATATCGGTCTACAATGCAATACGAAATAGATTGAGTACATATCGATACTAAAATGTGATTCATCGCTTGATGGAATTCCTTGAAATCAGTTGTAGTCTCAATTTATGTATAAATGTCTTGTTTTTAGCTCCGATTTATTGATTATAGTACATTGATGAATTAATTGTTGTTACATCCCATACAATGATAGCCATTCTCTTATTTATCGATAAGTATGCATTCAGAAATGTTTGAACTATCGTTTCCTTGACCGCATCTTCTTCATGAATTTGAGAGAAGAAGCACGTTTATTTTGCCGCCAAATTAAATTTAAACGTGTACAAACATTCTGATAACAGGAGATATCAAAAATATTTTTATAAGTATTTAAAATGCAAATATTTTACAATCCCGCTATTAGTAATACTTAATTATTATTATATTTGTTTTTGCAAAATTAAATATATCGATAGCAGGCAGTGACGTTACCCTCACGCATTAGTCGTCCCCAGTGATAATATATCGAATGCAATTTGCAACTGGTCTAAGAACAATAATGGGATTCCGGTAAGCGTTTAGATTTGGTTTAGATTATTTGTAACCAAATCTAAATCAGTTGACGGATCGACCCGTTTTGCACATTGATTAGTTTTAGATTTCGTTAACAGCCGACACCCTGGGCGAACAGCTAATTGACAACTAAAGAGTACAAAAAATGGCCATAATTGCACAAAATGCCGAAAAAAAGTCACACAGCTGCTCGACACCAAATCAAAATGAAAACGAAATCAGTCTCAGCGCTTATTTCACGAAATCAATTAGTGAGACCACATTTCCCTGATTTGCTCTTGGCACACTGAAAATTTTGTATGGAGCAGCTGTGAACAGCTGACTGCGAAATCTAAACCAAATCTAAAACGCTTACCGAAATCCCATTAATGTGTCGCGGAAATAAACATAAAAAATTAAATATTCATTCAATTGTTTGATTTTTTAATAAAATTTGTCAGACAATGAATGATATATTAGATTAAATAAAGGCGAGAATTAATTTGAGCCTATGCATTCCCCTCGGGGAATTTGTATCAGCTAATTTTAACAAAATTGCTTTTTAAAAATTACTTAAATACTGACCATTGTTTTTTCCTGAAATCCAAGGCTGCCACACTTTTCACAACTATCGGTGATTCTTTCTCTTAAAACCAAGGCTGCCAGACGTTTCAAAACTATCGCTGACTAATCGTGTGTTTTGTTGGTAGTGTAGGCTGACTGCCACACAATTTCAATTTTTGCTATTTTTGTAATTTATTTTTTAAGTTTTTAAACAAATTTAAATAATTTAATAAAAGAACAATTTAAAAAACCAAAAAACTATAAATTTTATAAAATATTATTGTTAGTTTTAAAGAAGAGTTTGTTTGATGCACGTCACCATGAGTTTTAAATTGAGTTAAATCTGAAAATTTAGTTATCCGTGGTACCTGATATGGCTGCCACCTTTTTTTTCCAATGCAATCAGCTGATTAATGCATTTATTTATTAGAGGTGTGAGTTGTGTGTTGTCCCCGATGCTTCGATGTTTGCTGAACACATACAATTTTCGGGACACGGCTTATCTTGTAAATCTCAACTGTAAAAGAGATTGTATTGAACATAAACATGTAAATAAAGAAGAAATTTATTCCAATCGGGGAACTCCATGTATATAATTCTAATTGTAGCTTTTTTTTTTAAGAAATTACTGACCAGCTGAGAAATGAACGTTTTAGTTCATGATTGACTGAATAGGTTTATTCGTTCATCATAGTGATCCGTTCATTTGAACTTGTTCAGAACTAAACGACACAACTCTACTCCTGGCACACAAATGCCGAGATAACTAAGAATTTTATTTGTTTTGTGAGTTAGAGACGTACCAAGTGCAATGGCTACCTATTCCAACCAGCACTGGCTGCTCTCGCACATACGCAACTCGTTCATATCGACGGACGACACGGGCATCTGCGAGACGGTAATGCTGAGTGACGATATGCCCAAGCACTACCTGAGGAAATTTCAAACTGCCAGAAATACAATGGATGCCCACAGGCGCAGCGGCCACCGTGCACAGGCGACGACGCAGCAGCGCAATTCGGTGCCCAAAACCACAGAAACTGCCACTCCTACGCAACAACAGCAACAACAAAGGTCGGTGCCATTGCAGCACATGATACCGCCAAGAATTGCGGATGCGCCACTGCAAGAAGTGGACTTCGTTTGCTATCCGGGTCTGGATCTGAGCGATGACGAGGATTTGGATATGTCCACACACTCGTTCGATATACAAATGTATCCCGAGGTGGGCGCACATCGGTTTCGCTCCAACACGGCGCAGAAACTGGAAAAGTTGGACATTGCTAAGCGTAAGGCGGCGCGAATTAAAAGTGTCAACTACAACGAGGAGGTGTTGCCCCCCGATCGTCAGGATTTCTTTGTGCGGAAAACAGTTAACGCACGTCCTCCAGAGCAACCCTCAACATCAACATCAGCAGCAACATCAACAGCGACTGCGACCGCGACTGCCAAGAAATCGGAGAAAAGCAGCGAGGACGATCTCTCCGATGAGGGTGTGAAGAGCAAGCTGTCCGAGCAGCTAGCCAAGAGTCCCAAGCAGACGCAGAATCGATTCATTCAATATGCGCGCTTTGACGGCACAGCCCAAGTGGGAATGCCCACAAAGCGCATCAATGTGTATGTTAACATGCTGCCTGAGCCGGATCGTAACTATCCGCTCAAAATATGTGTGCTTTCCACGGCCAAGATCATTGAGGTTATTGGTCTGGTTTGCTATAAAACTACCCTACAGTATCCAGATGCAGTGCAGCTCAAGTCTGTGCAGCACTATGCATTATATATGACGGAGGACAACGATGACATGGAGGACTTCCCGCCACTGGACAATCGTGAGCCCTGCTCCAAATTTGGCTTCTCACATCTGACGCTTGCCGAGCGACGGCCACTGGCGCCAGTTACTCGCATCGATTACCACAATCAACTGGGCACCAAGTCCATGACTTCGGAGGACGGCAAGGCGGCAATGGCGGATGCTGCAGTGAATGCCCTGAAGAATATCAATCTGAATGGAGATGTGCCTGACGCTGCTGCTGCTGCTGCTGGCGGCGATGGCGGTGACAGTCCCCTGGACCATGTCAAGGAGTATGAACAGCGTCTGTTGAACCACAACGATATGCTAGAGGCACCCATGCATCGCACCTATCGCCTGAGCATCATTGACAAGCGCTTCTTCAAATGTGATGTGACGCTGAGCGTGTCCGGGGAACGCATTGAGATTGATCAGCACAAGAACGCCAAGTTCTGGGCGCAGAGGAAGCCCGTGTCAACGCCCATAGATCTGGTGGCGCACTGTGAGATTGTGGAGCAACGGCAGCTGAAGGCGCTGCTGCGCATTTGGCTTAAATCGAACTCTTCCAGCGGCATGTCTTCCAGCTGCACATCGGCGCCGATCAGCAACAGCAGTACTACGCTCAATATGGGCAGCAGCGGCAGTCAGGGAATTGCTCACTCGCCCGCCAGTCCCGGCCATTATCCGTCGCACAGTTCCAGCTCGCCCTTTGGCTTCTTTGGCGGCATGTCGAACATACGATTCAAGCACTATGACTTCGATACGGACGTCCACACGGCGGAGCAGATACGCAACAAACTCAACTGCATTCTAGAGATGCGCTCCAGCGACATACGACGCGAGTTCCTGCACCAACGTGCCCGCAAACAGGAGAAGCACCAGGCGAAGCGTCAGCTCAAATTGTAGTATTTTGTTCCTATGCTGGCCGCGTCTCAAGTTGCCTGCTGCTAATCTTGAGGCGACTCTCCTTGTCCCATTTTGCCGGCCACACAACGTCCCACGTCCACGTCCCGCCCCGCCCCGCCCCATTGAAGTTGTATTTTAGTTTGCTAACCTAAAGAGCGTGTGTTACACATGCTTTTGCTAGCCTATAAGTATTTATTGAAACACTTAAGTAACTAAAACCAATCCGAAGTGCAAAAATAAATAGCATCAAAGTTCACAATTATGTTAAAAGACAAGCGTCGCTATCAGCAACTATTTTATTACTGTAAATTGTGTAATGGCAGCAGCAACAAACAGCAACAACAATAGGAACACGAAATGACACTGAATCTCTCGCCTTCGCCTTTAACTGTGTCGGCGTGCACTTGACAACCCAGCTGAACTTGCAAGCATTCCAGAGTCATGAATAGAGTTGTGATCAGCTCTCTCTCAGATCATTTGCAAGAGTGCTCTCTTCATAGCAAAAAGTTCTGCTGGGTCGGCTCTCACTTTTGATTGCTCGCCATCTCTGTCGCACGCATAAGTGATCACTCGTTGAGCTACTTCCGCGTTAGCAGCTTCAATTGGGGGCGACTCACTCGCGACTTTGAAGCGTTTCTCTGGCGTTTTTTGCACGCGACTAGCGTTTTGTAAGTGTTTCCGTTTTGTGCGGCTCGTTGACATTGCAATTGTCTGTAATCAGCGTGCAATTAATCTAACAGACCCCCAGACGGGGTCGGGCCGTGCTAACGGCTATTTTGTTATTGTTATTTCTGGTGTACTTATAAGTTTGTTTTCTGTTTATTAGACCCCGTACTTTAAAAAAGTAAAGGGGTCTATTAATTTTGTCACAAAAAAATGTGCGTAACAGGCAGAAGGAGGCGTGGCAGACCCCATAAAGTATATATATTCTTGATCAGCATCAACAGCCGAGTCGATATAGCCATGTCTGTCTGTCCGTCTGTCCGTCCGTCCGTCTGTCCGTCTGTAAGAGCGCCTAGATCTCAGAGACTATAAGAGCTAGAGACTCCAAACTTGGTATGTAGGCTCGTCTATATTAAGAGCAGATCGAGTTTGTTTTAGATTTTGGATCGGACCACTATATCATATAGCTGCCATAGGAATAATCAGTCGAAAATCAAGTCTTAGTATGAAAATCTTTTTTGTTGTTTGAGATATTTCAACCAAGCTGACAGAATATGCATAGAAGATGGTCTCATACATACTGACCAAATTTGGTTGGAATCGAACTACTATATCATATAGCTCCCATAGGAACAATCAGTTGAAAATCAAGTCTTAGTATGGAAAACTTTTTTGCTGTTTGAGACATTTCAACCAAACTGACAGAATATTCACAAAAGATGGTCCCATACATTCTGACCAAATTTGATTGAAATCGGATTACTATATCATATAGCTGCCATAGGAACGATCAGTTGAAAATCAAGTCTTAGTATGGAAAACGTTTTTGCTGTTCGAGATATTTCAACCAAACTGACAGAATATTCACAAAAGATGGTCCCATACATTCTGACCAAATTTGATTGAAATCGGATTACTATATCATATAGCTGCCATAGGAACGATCAGTCCAAATAAAGTCTTAGTATGAAAATCTTTTTGTTGTTTGAGATATCTTTATAATAAGTACGGGGTCTCCGACAGTCGAGTACCGGTCGACTGTAGCACCGCCGACTAGTTTTATTTATAGTTTTGCAATGTCAGCGAGTAGAATGGGTGAATGGGCGTATTCAGGGGGCGGCTGCTTAACAGCTGTTGAGCGAAATGCCGTTAGAAATATGACAGATCTATGTGAATAGAGCAATAAGATATAAATTAGAATTTCGTCATGAAAAGATTGTTTTCGTTGTTGGCCGTTCTAAGGCCAAGGTCGTCAGCGAAACGAAAAACAATTGCAAATTCACTAACAACAATTGACATTTGAGGTCAGCAGTGTTAATGATTCTGATGATGATCATGATGATGATGATTATGATAATCATCATCGTCCAACCGATCCACATTGTAGATGATGATGCTGCCAACTGGCGTGACTATATAAAGTCAAAACTAAAAAACTAAACAAATACATTCAATGAATCACTCTGATTAATATCGAACGAAATTGGAAATTGTTATTGTACTACATTTATTTATACATACGTATATTTTCACAAATTCAATGCCAATTTTTTTCTACGTGCTCTATTAGGCTCTATGCTGCCCTTAAGCTTTATATCAACACTATCCGTTGTATTGGGCATATATAGTATTATAATCAGCGTGAAATCCGTTTCGGGTAGAAATGCCGGGAAACTATCCAACACGCTGATGTTGCGAAAGTATATCAGACCCTGAAAGATAATTAATATCATAACGAGACTTCTTATTAATTAATAAATAAAATAAAAATAATTATGCGCTGCATAATTGGCTTAATTGCATCAATACATAACTCTCCAAAGTGTTAAACAAACTGACAAATACTCTAGAATTTATAACATAATACTGCATACCCATACCTGGTTTAGGGGACATTGCTTTGACAGGTTGCTGTCCCTGATCATGTTCTGGTAAACGGTCAGAGCCAGTTTATTTTTTAAGACTCCCTCCCGTAGGAGCTGACAAACATCGAATGCTGAGTCGAATACCACCATTTCAGTGTTTTGAGTGGGCCGTGGCACCAACACCTTGTACCTGCACCACATCTCCGACACGGGCTCCATTGACGTGATGTTGGAGTTCAGCTTTTCCATATCGTCGGGTCCGATGCGGCAGGTAAAGTTCGTATACACAGCCCAATGACTGCTGCAGTCAAAGCTGTGCCAAAGCACCCTGTAGCGGGGTCTCTAAGTTGCAATAGTTTTATACCATAAGTACCATACAGAAGACAGTAGACAGTGTCGACAGGACTTACGCGAGCAGCATTTAAAGCTGTCAACAGGAGGCAACCGAGAAGAATAATGCGACAGGCAAGTGACATGTCCATAAAAGAACTGAGGGTATAAATGTCAGCCAAACATGCTTCAAATTTAAATGGCATTATAATTATTATTATTGGGGATATTAGATAGGGTTATATTGTACTTAAAATTCAATTTCAATAGATTAACAAATGATCGCTATAATGAGTTACAAATGCTAATGAGCATGGAATCACATGACGTATGCGTAACAAGCCTGTGCCATTTTTTCAAAGTTTTTTAAGCGATTTTCCTAAATGATCATTGAACTTTATTTCACGTATTTACAGCTGGTCCAGTCTTTTGAAAAATATGCGTATTGCACATATGCGTATTGCACACCTGCAACTGTGGAGACTGCTCGACCGCAAAGTACCCTGCAAGTTACACGAATGCAGTTAAAAAAAGCCTATGACAATCCAATTTGAAAAAAAAACCGATATGTTTATGTTTTATTTTTTTATTTAAAGCCGAGTAACAACAGTTAATTTAAATATTAATTATAAAGTATTAATGTAAAATAGGTAATAAAATTAAATTAAAATTAAAATTAATAATAGCTGAAATGATAAAAAAGTTTAACTAAGTTAAGACTAGGTGAGTTCCAAATTTAAATAATTATTCCAACACTTATTGCAAGAATTGGGTAAAACCCAGTAAAAAACGGTTTCAAGCACTTAAATTTACATATGTTAGCAGCTTATATACCCTTTAACAACTCGAGTTACAGGGTCATAGCTCGCTATTTGAATATCGCATGCAATTTGTCAAATTGTGGCGCAAGCTCAATGATATTATTTGTCTCTTATTTTTGTATTTTCTTGATCTCTGCATTTGCTCATTGTAAATTGAATTTATTATCGGCAAGTGCAATGGCAAACGCCAACAAATTACCTTCAATATTGCATTTGTTGCTTATTTTGTATTTTTATTTGTTTTGTTTGTTGTTAATGAACTAAATTTGCGTTGGCTTTTGTTAGAACATTTTGAATTTCACTTGGGCGAGTTTGCACTTGCAAGTAGTGCTATTATCAGCTAATTTACTTAAGAGCAGACCTACACACACCACCACAACACACACATACACACACACACACACACACACACACACACACAGAGTCATCAATACTAGTGTGTAGTAGACGTTTACGCCGCCGCGCCACGCCGCCGCCGCCGCCGATTTTTGGTCTTTTTGACGCGCCGCCGCCAAATCACGGAAATATCGGCGCGGCGGCGGCGGCGGCGGCGTCCGGCGTCATAGCTTTTTAATACAATTTTAAAAAGCAAAAATCAAAAAAATTTTGAAATATTTTTTTTTTAATCATTTAATCTTTTTTTTAAATTACAAATGTAAAATCAAGTTTATGAAAATGACTGTAAAGTGGATTTTGAAAAACTTTTTGTTTTTTTAACAATTTGTAAAAAAATTTTACTGGCTTTTTTTTAAATTTAAAAGGGAAAATTTTATTAAATTACTGCATACGCCGCCGCCGCCGATAAATTCAACGGCGGCTTGGCCGCCGCCGCCGCCGGTCCTCTCTGCCGGCTAAGCCGCCGCCGCCGGTTATTTCTGGCCTCTCCGCCGCCGCCGAAGCTAACATAATCGGCGTAAACCTCTAGTGTGTAGGCCACAAGGATGCAAGTTGCGAGTTGCAGTTGGCAGCAGACGAGAGACATTGTCGCATAAAGCTAATTGAAAGTCAATAAATGCTATATAAATTAATTAAAAATACACACAATGGCAACCTTGACATTGAAAATGAATGACAGACAATAACAACAATGATATTGTAATAACAACAACTACAACAACAACAGCTATGAAAAGTTCACGTATGAAAGTTGCCTGCGTTTTGGATGCGGGTTGCCGAAGTGGGAAGCGGCGACAAACTTGGCACGCATTGTGAGCGGATTTTCACTGCAGCAGCAACAAAAATAACAGCAGCGGCAGCAACCAGAATAACAGCAACAACAAGAACAAGAACAACAACAATATTGTGTATTGTAAAAAGTGAGCGGCCCGTTGTCAATTGATCAATCGCATAAAATAATAGGCCTAGGTGCATAATTTAATGTCGCGAATTTTGAAGGCCGCATGAAGTTCTATGTATATAGCATATGCAGATTAATCACGATGCAGATAACAACAACAACAACAACAACAACAACTAGCCACCAGTTGCATGTGTCATGCAACCGGACAATAGAAATCTGATGTTGATGCAACTATAAAAAGTTGTAAAAAAAAAAATAGGCACTCCTATGAAATTTGGCAAATACATAGTTTTCAAAATTACAAATCTGGGGACAAAGTAAGGAGGAAAATAATATTTAGGTAATAAAAAAAATTTCAAGTCCCAAAAAAAATGGGAAACCAAAAAAACTATTATTATAAGCTATCGTCCTACTTAATCGCAACAAGATGGGGCAACCAGAACGTTAATAATGCCTGATTTAAGCTTTTAAGCAATGTACGTGCCTAAAAGTATACAATACAAATATTTGATGTAAATTTTAACATTTATAGGGTTACCTTTAGTCGAGAATTCGACTATAGCCTTTCCCGCTTGTTTTCTTTCATTATTTCTTTCATCCTAATTTTGGTTCCCTCAATTTTTAAAATAAAATTTAAATTAAATTTTTAGTGCTTTCAAGTTATTCGGATTAGTTTTCATTTACTTATGTTTTTATTTGCTCAATTGCATAAACTTGTCCTCATTTAATTATTGTTATTTTTCGTTTGAATTCTGACAAACATTTCCAGCAATTTCCGTTGCGTTCTCGTAAAAATTCTCGCGTACAATTGGAATTTTAATAGCTTAATTGCTTGATGAATTAATTATATTTAATTGTGAATAGTTGCATAACTTAAAATAAGCTTTTAATTAAACAATTAATTTGTTTTAAACTATTTTTTATGCTAGCTTTAAAAACAAATAAGCCAATATGCAATTTAAATAAAATACACAATTATTTTTATGATTTTCAGCCTTTTAACTTAAATTATTAATTTACCAAGAATGTTCTGAAACAAGATAATTCCTTAAAAAATCATTGTAAATGGGAAGCACTTAAAGTAAGTTGTACTAATGGCAGCACTGGTTGACATTATTCGTTTCTGGCTATTATGCAATTTGGTAACACTTTTATTTGAAATTGTCAGGCCATAAACGCTAACAGCTAGAAGTGCTTGAAATGTGCTTTACATTATTGCCATGTCTTTCATTATGGCCATAACATTTTGCACATACCAACGAGACCAACCCACACAGACCCGGACTTTTGGCTGTGACTGTGAGTGCGTTCATTTTCGGCTCAGCACGCACCAAAGTGCGGCCAGTCCCAAGTCTCAGTTGGAGTCAGTCAGTCTCTCTCTTTGAGCCATTCACAAAACGTTTGCGGGCCCAAAATGTGATTTTAATTGCACAACAATTTTTCTGTTGGCCGGGCCCAGTTCTACATAGGCCTAAAGCGTGTTTTATGGGGCTGTTCTCGGTAACGCCGCCTGACACATGTAACCCAATTCTGTCGCACTCGAAAAGTCAGAAAGAGAGAGCGAGGCAGAGAGTGGGAGAGAAAGAGAGCGTGTTGCAGGCGTTGCACTTGCAATTTTTCAACATAATTGAACTTTTAATTAAAAAGCATGCGTTAAAAATAAATAAAATATGAACACGATAATAAAAAATATGTAACGCCAATTGTGGAGGTCAACTGCAGTCAGTTAACCCAAAGCGTGAGCGCCAGATAGAGACAGACAAAGAGAGAGAGAGAGAGAGAGACAAAGTCGGAGCCAGACAACCTGTTCCACAGCCAAAGGCAGCGGCTTCCTGTCCAGTCCGCGCTTTCTGATTACAATACAATAAATTGTGATCTCTGGGTCTGTCAAGGTTGCGAGTTGCAAAGGCGACGCCAACGTTGTCTGAGCTTCATTAATGAAGTGCCGAAACTTGGGCTCGTTTGCCGCCGCCGCCGCTACATCAAGAGGCACTTGCAACCAAAATGCAAACGAAATAAAACGAAATGAAATGAAAACCGGCAACCGGTTCAAGTGGATGCCACCAGCAGCTTAGTCGATGCCTTAATGCAGGTGGTGATTGCCACTTGTGGCCCAGACAAAAGGCGTTCACATCCAAGGTTGCAACGCCCTTGGCTGCAACGAAGCCGGCGAATCTCAACCTGTTTGCAATTTTGCACCAGGTAAAAGGTTCTGGATTATGCAACATTCACTCTCACACTCACCCGCTGTTCTCATGACCCAGTTTTGTCAGTCTGCCAAACTTATCAACTTGCAACTTGCAGCTTGCCACAAGCAACTCATCAGTTGCAATGCCTGTCAATTAAATCGTAATAAATCTGACAAAGTTTTAATGCCAAATTATTAATGTAAAACTTGACTTTTAATCAAACTGTTGCAAATTACAAATAAACAGCGTTTAAGTCATTGTCAGTTATTGGCTAGAATAACCACAACAACAACACATGCACAACAACTGTGCTTCCATGTTTCCAGGCTTTTAACATTGAACTTGAGGTGAGCAGCGTTTAATTAAAATATATTTTTTTTATTTAACATATTTGTTTTTGGGTGCTGTCATGCATTAGCCAGTTGTTGCTTTTGTTGTTGTTATTGGGCCTAAACATTGCCTCATGTCGGTAACTGTCATGCAATCTAATAAGCCATTGTTGATTCATCCGTTTTCAATAATAATACAGCTATAGACATAAATTATATATGATATAATATAATTATTATGTATTATTTATGTGGGACATAAATTAATAATTTTAAATACATTTTATATTTAATGTTTACGTATTAATTATAATTGATTGCCATTTTATGCATAGTTTTGCTTAGTTATGAATTACCAGAAACTTATTGAATCTATGTATCAGTTTAAAATTTCATATTTTATAAGATTATATTAAAAGGCTAAGCCAAGAACATTTTAAATTTGTTTGGTTGTAAACTACAATTTTTTATTACTTCATTTTATTAAATATTTAATAAATATTATTAATAAATTGTTTGAGAGAATCCTTCTACGGGGACTCACTCTGAAAAATCTCTATATATTTTCTGAGAAAATATTCATTATAATTAATTGCACTGCTTGGATATCTTATTTGTACAAACCAAAAAGTGTTGCATTTCAAAACTTGTTTATCGTCCCCTTCGCTGTTGTGTCAGCTGCACAAAAAACTCATCAGAGGCCCCTCGATAAGGTTCGACGTCCTCTGCAAATTATATTTCTGCTTTGAAGTTTTGTTTTTTTGGAATTTGCTTTCAAGCATCGTAAAAATTTGTTCTGGTAACTTCGTCATCGTCAGTATTTCGTGTGGAATTTCCCGAAGTAACAATAAATGTTAATTTTTATATTAAATATATTAAAATAAACTGCTTAAGAGTTTGCGTCAAAGTTTCAGTTTGTTTTTATTCGATTCGATTCGATTGATTTGATTTGATTCGCATCACAATTTGCGTAGGCTCAAGTGATCGATTCGCAGTTAAATAATTTTGGAGCACAACGCGTGCAAAATGTCAACAGAAGGACAAGCAACAAACAACAAATTAGAGTGTAAGCCAACAACAACAACAACAACCAAAAACAGCAACCAATTCAAATACAAACAACAAAAAAACAACAAGTAATAAGTAATAATAATTATAATGCTCAGGCACTGATCATAAGCAGATCGACATCGCCTGAATGACCCTGGGCGCATTCAGTGTAGGCACAGCAACAACAACTAACAACAACAACAGCAACAATTACAACAACGTACTGCAAATGTATGTGCAAAAAGTAAATAAACGTTAAATAAAAGCAAATAAGTGCGTGAACAACACAAACATATGGACAACAATGCAGCAACCGCTTGTACTTAAAGCCAAAGTGGCTTTTAGACCCAATTGAAGTTTTTTGCCCACAATTGCTACACAGACTAGGCCAGAAATTTGGCTTAAAGTAGCTCTGACCTACCTCAAAAAAAAAACACAAAAAAAAAACAAAGCAAATAATTTGGCAACTTCCTAGTCGAAATTGGAGATTAATCTATCTATGTACAATTTGATTGACACGCCCTTTTCTTATATTTTGGAGGCTGCCTCAGCGACAAGCTACAAATTTCAAAAAAAAAAAAAATCATAATTTATATTTCATTTTTTTCTATTCATTTTTTATTATTTATTAAATAAATCATTTGTTTTGTTTTCTAGCAAAAATACTTGAATTGCTTTTTGTTTTGTGGTTTTTGTTGTATTTGTGTGCTAGTGTGTCTTTTACCGCAAGGTTAGTTTAACAATTGTTGTTGTTGTTGTCGTTGGTTATTTCCACTGTTTTGGCAATTTTTAAAAAATCATAATTTACTTGTTGGCAAATCAAATTGTATGACTACTCGAAATCAAATGGCCCGCAAATGCCTGTCGTCAATTGCCAATTAATGGTCAGTTGACCTTATCGCACAGCAGCCAACAAGAAATGACATTAAGTATACGCCCCGTTCGAGCAGCAGCAGCTCAAGTGTTCTGTCTGCACCGAGTGCGGTATTAAATTGGATTGCAAATGTGTGTTACACTCGACTCTCGCACATTGTATTATATTATCAGCAAAATGTAAAAGCTACAACAATAATATGTAACTGGCAACTGATGCAACGCAGTGAGAACTTTTCAACGTTTCATAAATGCCACTAAAGGGATTACAATGCAACCGCTGCACATATTGCATATCGCAACTTGCCACATGACATAATACCGAAACGAGGCGCCGCGGCGTAATGCAACTGCACTTGAGCTTGAACTTGGCACTTGGCAACTGCCACATGCCACTTGCAAATTGCAAATTGCAACGATGAGGCTCATTGAGTAATACAACATTGGTTTCGTTTCGGTTTCGTGCCACGCTGTAATTTAATGACATCGTTAAAGTGTTTAATTACCAAGTGGTTTGAGAAACAAATGAATTTGTAAGGAAAAGAAAACTTAAGTAAATATAATACAAGTAAAATACATTATAACAATTAGACCCTGTAGTTAAAAGTACAAAGAGTATGTTAAGTTTGTTAAATGGAAAGTGACCAAACTTGATATTTACTATATTATTTAAAATCAATTAAATCTTGTTAATTTTTACTTTTAAGGGCTAGATGCATGAATTTTTGTGTCTGCTTTAATTTTGTAATATATTTATTCATGTTGAATTACGTTATTGAAACTATTTATATTTAACCATTGCTCACTATTCTACATATTAAATACAGGGTCTCTCACAGTTGAGTTCGCTTGATTCTAGTTTTCCCACTTAGTAAATATTAAAACAATTTCAATTTAATCATTTGACATCTAATTTGTTCTATTTTTAGCATATTTAAACAGTAGAAAGCTTCCTCTCCAGAAACGGAACTGTCAGCTACAAACACGTACTATAGATACTCCATTAGTAAGTGCCTCGATTCATTGTCTTAACCCTCAACAAATTGTCATTTGTCATTTGTTGTGCTGCTTCCTGTTTCCCCATACACATAGATAAATTTTAGCATGCTGGATTGCAATTTGCTCGACAAGGTCGTCATCGGCGTTGCAACAATTTGCAAGGGGCAACAACTACAACGACTACAATCAGACTAAAAAGCACTTTCCAAATTTTCACACAAACGAATTGAGACAACGAGACGTCGAGACGTTGAGACTGCGCGGCATACGCTGCGTATGAGCAATGCGAGCAATTCACGATCAATGCAAACGAGCTGCAAAGCTGAACAACTGAAAAACTGAAAAACAGCATAGAGAAAGACACAAAAAAAAAAGAAAAAAATCAAATGAAATAAACAGAAAATAAATTTTGCAAATAAATAAATCGGAAGCACCTCGCAGTCTGCGTATCTGTATCTGTATCTGTAGTTGTAGCTGTATTTTGCCAGAACAATTTATAAGATATAAAATTCAAAAACAACAGCAAATGCATTGAGCGAATGTTGCTGTTGTAATTTTTGTTGATGTTGTTATTGTTGTTGCTGCTGTTGCTGTTGCCGACGCAACAAGTTTCGTGTGCTGCTGTTGCTGTTGCTCTGTTGCCAATAAGTTGTCGCCGTTGGCGTCGGCTACGGCGTCGGCGGCGCAGTCGTCGCCGCTGTCTCTCAGTGTTGTTGTTGCTGTTATCGGCTTCGTTTCGTGCGTACTTGGACCGCTCAATAACGCTGTTGTCGCTGCCGCTGCTGGCGTCGCTGCCGCCGGCAGTCGCTGTAAAAACGAAAAACATAAAATGAGTAGAAAAAAACAAAATAAAAAAATAAAAATTAAACGAAAGCAGAGGGTATTTAACCGACCTCAAATCAATTTGCAATTTCAGTCTATCTCCGCGTTGCAGCGTTGCATGAACTCGCGAACAAAACGGACCAATATAAAAACGGCAACAACCAGAACAACAACAACAACAGCAACAACTACAGTAACAACAACAACAACGGCTAACAACAGCTTAAATGACAACGGAAATAATTAAGAAACTTGTACGGGCAACAACTGAACAAACGGAATAACAAGCACAAAATATATTTAAACATTTAAGCATTAAAAAATCCAAAAAATACCCAAATGCAGACGCAGTTGAAATTGTAAATTTTAAAACTTTTGTTGTATTTATCAACAATAACAATTGTTGCGGTGTCGTTTTTTAACGACTATCAAATGGTGTCGGTGTCAAGCGCGACCTAGAAAACAACATAATAAAAATAAAATAAATAAAAACAGAAACTGAAACTGAAATTGATATCGAAATTGAAACTGAAATTGAAACACCCTCCCCTTGTCCACAAATATTATATATAGTTAGAATTCGAGGCACGTTCAACGCTGGCTGCAGAATTACGCAAAAACAACTCCAACAACAACAGCAACGACAACAACTGAGACAACAAACAGCTGACGTTCAATGAACGCCCAAAGCAAAGCGTGAATGCAGACAGTGAGTGCCAAATGTAAGTGCACAGACGGCAGCAGCAGCTGGAGCTGAACTTGAAAGTGAAAGTAAAATTCGCCAGACGCATTCAAAAAGCGGCAAATCATCACGAGACGGATTAAGATACATTGTTACAGATACAGATATACAGATACAATTTGAATTGGAATTTGAATTAGAGTTTGGGCAAAGCAAGTCAAGCTTTTGCTGGAGTGCCAAGTGCCGAGTGCTCAGAGCATCAGCCAACAATTCAAAATGGGCGATCAGGACAAATCGCAGTCCTCCTCCTCCTACGAGGTGAAGGCGCCTCAAGGTCACACCTTTGTGGTCTCCCCCGTGACGACCGATGTGGTGCCAATACTTACAGCAGTGCCTGTGATGAAGCCAGTGACGCCACCGCTGACTCAATTGAAGGAACAGCCGGAGACGGCGCCGGAGTTGGAGGAGCAGCCGTGTTGCAGCTCCCAGGCTGTGGTGCCGTTGTCCTCGTCGCTGCCCTCGAAGCTGCTCCGCTTGCATGCCAAGCGGTCGGCACAGGCGCTGCTCCATCAAATAGAGTCACTGGACTCGCAGTTCGGCTCGGGATCTGAGAGTGCGCCTCCAAGTCCCAGTGCTCCGCCGCTTAGCGACGATGCGGTCCTGGATGTGGGCATGGGTTCGTCCATTGGCGATTCCGAGGAGTCCGAGGAGGATGACGAGCTCAAGCCGCTGGCCGTGGACAATCACATCATGCACGAGCCGGAGCTGGGCGAGTGCCAGGCGTCGCCGCCAGCGGTGCCACTCAGCGAGGCCAACCTGGAGAAGTTCCGCAAGCACCACCTGGACAACATCTATCTGCATCCCAACTTCAACTTGGACGCCTCGCCACCACCTGCCGTAGCTCCGGCCAATTCCCCCGTGCTGGAGACTCGTCGTGCTCATCGTTCCTTCCTCAGCCTGAAGAAGCCCGCCGAGGAGGAACCCAAGACCAAAGAGCAGCCACCGTTGGAGCGATCGCAGTCCGGGCAGTCGGAGGTGCCCAACGAGATTGACACGCTGGATGCGTCGATGGTGCCCAGCGAGGAGTTGGCCACGGAAATCACCGATGCCGTCGAGTTTTACTTCTCCAACGAGAGCATCCTCAAGGACGCCTTCCTGCTGAAGCACGTGCGGCGCAACAAGGAGGGCTTCGTCAGCCTCAAGCTCGTGTCCAGCTTCAAGCGCGTGCGCCAGCTGACCCGCGAGTGGAAGGTGGTGGGGGACGCAGTGCGTCGCAAGTCCCACAAGATCGAGCTGAACGAGCAGGGCACCAAGGTGCGACGCCTGGAGCCGCTGCCCAGCTTCGACGAGACGATGCCCTCGCGCACCATTGTGGCCTGTGACCTGCCGCTGGACAAGCTCAGCATTGAGAAGGTCTCCGATCTGTTCTCCAAGTGCGGCGAGATCGCCCTCATCCGCATCCTCAAGCCGGGCATGGCCATTCCCGTGGACGTGCGCCAGTTCATGAACAAGTACCCGGAGCTGCAGCAGAAGGAGTGCGCCCTGGTCGAGTACCTGGAGTCGTCGTCGGCGCGCGAGGCCCGCCACCTGGCCGGACCCTTCCAGGTCTACGAGATGGTGGCGCCCAAGAAGAAGACGGGCAAGAAGGCGGCGGTCATCCAGCTGGCAGCTCCCGTTGCCCGCATGGTCGAGAACTATCGCTACTACAACGACGCCAACTGCGAGCGGACTCGTGGCGGCAGCTTCTCCGGGCTGCCCAGCCACGATCCCATGCACGATCTGCGCTTCAAGCTGAAGCGCAACAACTCCGACTTCCAGCCGAGTTACTACCAACAACAGCAGCAGCTGCATCACCAGCAGCAGCATCAACAACAGGCAACATCCTATCATGGTCATGGTCATGGTCATGGCTATCAGCACTATCAGCCACGTGGCAGCATTGGATTGGAGCAGCAGCCGTCGTCTCCTGGTTTTTTCGGCTATGCGCCCAGACGCTACAGCAATACGTCCACAATCTCGGCCAGCACGGCGGCTGCCTTGGGCGAATCCTCGACCGCGCCCTCGGCTGCCATCGCAGCCATCGCCAGCAACAACAATCCGGCTAATCCTTCGTCAGCTGCTCCGATTAGCAGTCTGCAGCGTCGTCTTTCCAACTGCTCGGAGCAGAACTACGGACCCGAGTCCATGTCTCGCCGTGCCAGCAACTGTTCCGAGACAGGAGCTCCTCAGCGTCGGGACTCCAACTGCTCGGAGAGCTGTCCCTGCTCCAGGCGCGTCTCGGACTTTGGCCAGTCGGAGGCGTATCGCAAGACCTCCGTCTGCTCCAACGGCAGCTGTCCGGGCAACGGGGAGCGACGCTACTCCAACGGCTCCATGCAGTTCGAGAGAAGCTTCTCCAATGCCAGCGATGGCAACGGCGGTGGCTTCTATCGTCGTCCCTCCAACGACTTCAACGTGGAGCGTGAACGGGAGCGGGAGCGGGAGCCGGATCAGCTGGTGGGCGGTGGCGGTGGTGGCTATCAGGTGTGGCCACGTCGCTACTCCAACAACTTCCAGCAGCTGAGCAGCAAGCTGGCCGCCTACGACAATGCCCAGTACATCGGTGGACGTCGCATCTCCACAGACTCCGGCTACGATCGCCGCTGCTCCTTTGGCTCCGAGTTCGAGGGATCGCCTCGCTCCCGCACCGGCAGCTTCCTGAGCAGCTATAAGCACGGTCCGGGCAGCGACTACGATGGCCAGCCACGCTCACGCACCGGCAGCTTCCTCGACGGCTCGCCTCGCTCCCGATCCGGCTCGTTTGCCCAGCGGGCCGCGGAGAGTCTGGTGCGCACTCCAATGGGCCCGGACGGCAGCAAGGGATTTGGCCAGCGTGCCCGTAAGTTTGGCCAAACCGTATCGCCCGTCAACTAGACACGGCAATGGCAAGGATCAAATCGAATTGTTAACTAATTTTAGTGGGTAACTTGTTTGTTGAAACGTGAAATTATTTAATGGCTGTACACTGTGATGCTGTCCAACTGTCCAAGAACCACAACCACGCCTATGCCCACGTCCACGCCCCTTTTTGTCTTAAGTTACACTCAAAGCTGCAAACATGTTCAATTTCTTAAAAAAATCTACGGTTTGGTAGAAATTAATTAGGTTAATTTCAATATTTAAATTTTATTTAAATCATATTTAAATCATTTTATTGACTTTCAAAATCAACAAATATTGAAAACAATTCTGAAAATAATTATTTTATTTTTCTTTTCAATTAAACCCGATTATGAACCAAAACCACAGATTTAGGGGATCTTAAAACCATCGAACAATGTTTTTTTCTTTAAATTTTGAAAGTTTGCAGCGTTGCTTAAAATGAAAAGTAACGAATTTCTAGCTCGTAAGTTTAATTAAATGAATTTACATTGGTGTCTAGACAAAGAAAATGTGGCATTTCTCTTGCACTTGAACCACTGTGCAGCGTGTCCTTCAATGGAAGTTCAGCTAACAAAAAACACTGCCAGTTTATAGCCTAAGTTAACATTTTGCTGGTTTTAAAGTAATGCTAAGTGTTTTCTAAATAACTCTCTAAGCTAAAGATTTAGTTTGGGCAGACAAAAAGTAAATCGTCAGAAACCACATATTGTTATAATCTTTATAATCATTTTATAGTATTTAAGCCATAAAAACGCGTCACAACCGTTAACTGTTAAGGTTTGCAGAAGTTAAAGAACATTTCTATATACATACATATATTATGCCATAAGTGAATGTGGCCATAATTAAAGTTATATATATAATCGTGTATAGCAAAAACCAACTTAATTAGACTCTCAGGATTATAGTTTAAAGATATTCTATGTTTCTATTGAACAACAGCAACAGAAATGCCACATTTTCTTTTTAACAATCAAATTCAATTTCCTTTTTATGTTTGTTTTCTGTTTATTTTTGAGCGCAATTTGTGCAAAGCTTATAAAACTTGTATTAAGTATAGTTTAATAATTAAAGAATTAAGAAACTTGGTTGTCCTTTTGAGGAAACAGCAAACGGTTTATTACAGGAGAGAATAAAAATATTTTTCATTTTTAGCTTTTAATTTTTTGTTCATTATGTGCAAAGCATAAAATATAATTTATGTGTTAACAATCAAATTATATACTATATTCTTATTATCTAACTATAAAACACATTTTTATTATTATATATATAAATATATTGTATAACTTTTGAAAATTGTATGTGAATATTATTAAACAATTTATTTTTTTCAAAAACCAAAAAAGATGATGAACTTGAAAAAAGGCTGCGGAGACGAAAAGTATTTACAAGGCTGTTCCTAACTTGAATTTCAAATTTGTCAAATTGTGCCAACTCATGGTCCATGTGAAAGATTGCGCAATAGTCTTCCCACTCCCCTCCACCTCCACCTCCAACTCTCCCCTTGGCTCTTCAGATTGATTCGCTTGAAATTGAAAGCAAAATTCGCAGCACAAGCGACGGCACTCGAGAACCGTTCGAGGCGAAGGTAACTAGGCCAACAAATACAAAAGATACAGTTGGAGTTGCAGATACAGCTACAGATAGAGAGATACACACGACATACAGACAGACACCCCCATGTGAAAGCAACAATTTCAATTTGAATTTGATTATCGATTCGCAAATGCGCATTTATGAGTTTAATAATAATTTGTGAAGTGACACACGATCAGTTCAAAAAATGTTGACGCGTGACGCATGCAACGTTAACTTCCAGTCCAAGTCGGAGCTGGGGAAGGAGACGGAGAAGGAGAAGGGGACGGAGACGTAGTCCGACTCTCTCGTAATTGTTCATAAAGCGGCCGTTAGCATTGTTGGTATTTACTTGTAGTTGTTGTTGCTGTTGTTGTTTTAAGCTGCAGCTGAAGTACTTATAAATACTCCGGTACTCGTATCTTAATCGTTGCCCGTGCGTGTGCGATTTTTTTGCGGTTCCAAGGTATTTGCGTGTTTCATTTTTCAGCTTGTGTGTTGTTTTTTGTCTTTTTTTTTTTTTAAATATTTCAATATTTTTGTTGCTTTGTGCACGCATTGCGCCGCCCACTCCAAAAAAGCCACAAAGAGTTGGACCCCCAAACAACAAAAGCAACAATTAATAGAAACTAGTGAGAATAGCTACAGTCTAGCAAGCCCGACTGTATGAGACCCAGTCATTTAACTACAATTATATATATATATATACATTTAGATAAATAGCTCAAAATTTAAGTATGTTATAAGCGGATGTGTTATGGTTCTAACATAAACTTGATCTGCTATGGAATCCATATACCAAGTTTGGTGTCAATCGGTTGTATATTTAGTCTCTGATCAAATTTAAACAGACAGTCGGATGTGGCAATATAGACTCAGTTGTTGATCCTAATCATAAATTAATATATACACAAAACGAGACCCCTTCTGCCTGTTACGCACTTTTTGTTTTCTCACAAACTTAATAGACCCCATTTACAATA
Source organism: Drosophila recens (assembly GCA_037043495.1). NCBI lineage: Eukaryota > Metazoa > Arthropoda > Insecta > Diptera > Drosophilidae > Drosophila > Drosophila recens. Next base: position 40,575 of record JBAMBJ010002389.1, on the reverse strand, counting down.
TTATATACAGGGTCTACAAAATAAAAAACCTGTTATTTTTGACTGAACTAATTGTCGCACATTTCTCAGCGCGTGGGCAAAGGAGCTGCGATCTCAGCTCTTTGCTCCCAGCACCAACTTTTGCTTTTGGTAATTTACTATGAATGTATCTATGAAATGAGCTTAGCTGGCCAACAGGGAAGCTGTGCGTGCTGCTTGCATAACTGTAATATGCTTTAATCTGCAGACCACATGCAATTTGGAGAAGGCTGCAATTGCCTTGAAGCTGGCACGAGTGCAGGCATCGTTTTATGAGCTAATTGATGATCTGAGATTGTATGTATATAACTTCCGGCTAAAGTACGAGTACTGCACATTTAAGTATAGTCACTAAAATTAGACGCTCAGCTCGATTAATGCTAATTACGAGGAACCCAAAAATCATTCGTAAGTCGAAAATGAAAGCAAACTCCAGAAACAGAAAGCTGAATGAGCAACCGGTTCAGAACAAGATCAGAATGTTGGCTGGGTTCATGCTCAAATGCATTGAGTGAGGGCATTTCGGGCCTTATTTTTAAGCACTGTAAATTATATGAGGCAGCTAACACATAAATTTTTAAGCTGATAACTCTGCCAAGTCGCAGAGTCTTCTCAGCTGTCGATGACATAACTCGATCTGAGATCCATGACTGTGATCGCTGTACAATGAACTGTGAGCGCCTCAGCACCAAATTGAGATGTTCAGCTGCCTCCGCTTGCCACTTGTGGCAAATCTTGGCGCTGACCTTGACATGCGTATCGCTTTTTTGGCAAACACAGCGTTATCCTTGACGCAGCTAAAAATGTCTCAAAGCGACGAGCGACGCGCTCGCAAATTCAATGAAACGCGATGTTGTGTATAGTAGAACGTGCCGTGTGGCAAGTGTTGCAAGTGCTACCTTGACCGTCATTCAACAAGTATAAAGGCCTCTCGGCAAAAACTTATACACAGCTTTAGCGACAGCGACAGGCAATGAGAAATTTGTCTGCGTCTACATAGCGTATGCGTAATATTCACTTCCGGCACTTCACCAAAAGGTTGCGCCTTTTGTTTCGCCTGTCATGTACGATGTGGGTTTTCATTTATCTTCAAGTACATCAGTTAAGAACACTTTACATACACAATACAATAGCAACAAAAGTGCGTAAGAAATTTCCGCACAACATTAACATGCACATTCAGTCGTTTTCATTTAATCAAAATGTTCAATTCGGAGGCTAAAATAAATATACACATTCTACACATATAGTATATCTTGCTGTACGTTCATATGTGTATATATTTTAATCTCAATTGCATAAACAATTTTAGTCAGGTTGACCTCAGCACGTTCTTTTGTTGCCAACAAAAATAAATTAAGAATTATCGTACTTACATGTGTTTAATCAATCAACATTGCTGTCAGTCAATTAACATTTAACGATTCTCACCGATTTTGAAGCACATTTCATCAATCTTAAATATTTCAAATTTCAGATACTCGTATGCAGACTAAAAGTTACATCTCACATTCAGTTATTTATATTAAATTCCTAATAAACAATTTATTGAGTAAAAATTTTAATAATTAAAATTTTCAAACAAATCTAACAAAAAAAAAACTATTGCATACTCTTGAGAGATTTAAATTCTATAAGTTTGCTGCATAATTTTAATAGCAAGTTTGAGATACAGCGTAAAATCACACTGCATTTAATTTTAGAGCTAAAGATGAATATTTCCGACATCAGTCTAAAAGTATGCTACAAGTTTTTCATTTAAATAAGTTTAATCAATTCGAGCAAAATAAAAATATTTGTAAAATAAATTATACAGGTGCCACAGAAATCTCTTTCACCTGAATTTGACGTACATTTGTATGAAATTTGCGTCATTTTTCAGGTGAAAGAGATTTCGTGGCACCCCAGATAGTAACCATATATTCTTAAATATGATTTGAAGTAGTGATGTAAATCCAAACAGTTTTTTTTAACAATAACGAAATTTCATTTATTTGGTAAGTGTGGAATCCGTGCATACAAATTAGCAACATAACCAACACAGATTTGGTAAATATGAGTTTGAAGTAGTGATGTAAATCCAAACAGTGAATTGAGTTTTCCCAAAAAAATATGTAAAAGGAAACGTAGTTGTAAATACAAATGACACGCGTAAATTTTGACAACTTCAAGCTCTCATAGCTTTGCCTAAACTAGAAAAATTTTCAAGCGGAATCGTTTTTTGATCAGGATTTCATTCTTCATTTAAATAACAACTTTCTGTACAAGCACACTATTGAATTACAGTTCGGTATAAGCAACTAAAGTTTCATTTTACATTTTCATTCTACCGTAAAAACTAAGCAGAAAGGCAGAATATCAATTTCTTTAAATTTTTTTCAAGAGACTTTCATGGTCCGTTGTCATCGAGTTCACTTCATTTGTGGGACGAAGGACGATATACCTTTGGCTAGACTGTACAATCTCGTTTTCGAAAATGATTTGAGAAAAAACTAAGTCAGGTTAGTTGCTTTTATAAAACGCTGACTGTCATTATTAATTTCGTTAGATAATATTTGTTTGCCAGTTGTTGAAAATCGATTTAATAAGCTGAAAATAATAATCGAGTTAAGGTACTTGAATAACACTTTAAAGAAAATCGAGCTGCTCGAAAAAGCTGTAAAATTAGAAAGGATTTTGTGTTAGAAACGGAGAAAATACTTCAAAACATCAAGGTGAACAGAACTGAAATTAAATAATAGGAAAATACTCAAAGTAAACGATCGCTAAACAGAGGAGCAAAAATGTCAGGAGCTTCTGCGCTCAAATATTTTCTCTCAAACAATTTAAATTTCGCTCAGAAGCAAAATCGGGGAGTCACATTGAAGCTTGCGACAAACCAAATACTGCTGCAATCTGAAAGAAAGTCGAAATAAAGAAAATTAAAAGTGGTCAGCTTTAATATTAACAAATGTTTCTAATGTAACTCTGTAAAGTTTCTAAGTCAAAATTCATACTTTCCTAATAAATCTGTGCCATAACGTGATTCGATTTCCAATCGGAATGTCATCTTGATCATGGCTTTCTTAATTTGTTCTGCATTCCAATTTTAATAGATTTATTCATACATATAATTTTATTACTAAAGTTATTAATTATTTTTTAAAAATCTCAAAATTTTAGATCACAAATTTTAGCTTGCAATCAACTTCATTAAAGATTATTTATTTGCTGTCTAGCAACTATGCATTTGATTCTAGGAGTCCTTGAAGAATCGATTTAAGATGTGCTAATAAATAATTATTTTAAAGTTCTTTTAAACATTGATTAATTTTGTTGTTATACCCTATTAGTAATTGATAAGCTGACTGGCAGACTATCTATGATCCTTGTTGGATCCTCTACATTCCTAGCCTGGCAGGATGTGACTGTCGCGACACTCTGACGACAATTTGGTATGCCAATGTCCCGTTCTTGCCACAGCTCCTTGCCCCAATACCCAATCCCCAGACAGTGTCACCTACACATGCCACACTAGACATTTTTATTTTCTAGCTGGCGCCTGGAGGCGTTTGCTAATTGCGCCTAAACGGCGACAATGGGCGCCAACAACGACAACAACATAAAGGAGAACAGCTTCCAGTAGAAGAGCAAGAATAATAAAACAGGAAATAGCTTCATGGGAATGAGGAAATCTCTTATGGATTAGGGGAAGGCAGCATTCGCTTTGTAGTTTATACCACATGCAGTTAGTTGCCACATCGTAGCTAATAATAAAAGCTAATTATGCATTACACTGACAACACCTGTAAGTTATATACGTGTGTGTGTGTGTGTGCCCCCTGAACACAACACTTTCAACAATAAATTGCCACTAAATGTCACTAATAAGTGTCTACTCCAAGTGACAGACAGAGAGGCAACTAAAATGTGATAGAGATAGCAAGCGATTTTCCAGGCAGTTGTAATTAATTTATGATTTTCCTCACCGCATTAATCTCACTCAAATGCTGGCGGCATCATTGGAGGAGCATGTGGGGCGCCTAAGCACAGCACGCTCCCAAATGAGTTGTCGTTGTTGTTGCCTAAAAAATGTCATGCAGATGTGGCAAGGGGCAACATGTTGTTGCTGTTGTGGTTATTGTTGTTGTTGCTGTTGCGGTCTTAGTTCAGCTCATGTTTTCTTAGACATTTGTCATAATTTCCTAAGCGACATCAAATGTTGTTTCTGCTAGCTTACACTAAGCTACATGGATTTAGGTGGCGATTTGGGGCAAACGTGTGGCGTCTATGCAATGTGAGTGCAACATGCAACAAGTGCAGAGGCAACAGTCGACAGGGAGCTGTCTGGTTAAGTGGCATTTGCCAAAACACTTTCTTGGAAATTAATTAAAACATATGCTCATCACTTCAGGCCATAAATCAGACCTCGGCGACAATTATCAGTTTCAATTTGTGCGTAAAACTGTTTGATATCACAACAAGAACCACAGCAACATCCCAGGCCAATTAGCAGCAGCAGCAGGCAACACTAGATGTGCCCCAGACGGTGGCGGTGGCAACATCGTTTGGGATTGCCCTAACCCTTGGTTAGCCACCAATTTGCCGCCACTTGAGAGGAAGGGTTAGGGGAAAACTATGGGCAGGGAGTACGGGGGAAGGAGGAAGTGGCATTGGTTGCAGCTCATTAAAATGCCGCCGCAATTGTAGCAAAAGTCAAAGAAATTAAACAAAATGCTGCTCAATGTTTAAATCTTCATCGATGCGTTGAGGTGGCAACAACAACTCAACTCGAATCAAGTAGACTTTTCCACAAGGAGGGGCGTTCAGACATTTTTCCCTGCCAGTTTCTCCCTACTCCCCTATTCCTCCCACTGCCCGCTCCAGCTTTGTGCGTTGTCAACTGTCGTCCACTGAGTAATTACACTTAATTAATTGCCCTGGCGCTGTCACTTGTGCATTGTCTGCTAATTTTTCCAATTGCACTGCGTGCTACAACTACTTGCAACATGCTACGTGCAACGTGCAACTTTAATTGCTGCCATCAGCACGTGATTACCCAAATTGATTGTTTGCTTGCCTCATCTTGTGGTGGGCCTTGATTTAGTTTTCTGCCTATAAAAACACAGCCACAAAACATACATGGAAATTGGACTCCTTCTCCTCCTCCTCCTCCTCTTCCTTCCGAAAATGCAGCTCCAGCTGGCCATAAAAAAGAAAACGTTGATTTAAAGTGCATGTTTTGTAAATATCTAATTTGATAATTGGTTGTAATTTATGAGTTTGGTTCGCTTGTACAAACCATACATAAATGACGCCTTTTACGCGTTTCTCAGAACTCCCCACAAGCTCACAAAATGATCGCACATTAACTTAATACTCATACTCATACTCATACTCTGTTCTCGTTTTGGTTTGTCTCTTAATTATTATTTATATCTGTCAGCTTATAAGGCGTGCAGATATATTGTCGTATATAAAAAAATATGGAACAGCCGACGTCTTGAGGGAGTTTTCATGAATGAAATTAAATGCAGCCACTTCGGCCTAATGAGGAAACTGCTCAACTCGAATGAGGTAAGTTTTCAGATTTAAAGGCTGTTGATATATAATCAGTAAGAACAGTAGTAAAAAATGTATTTTAAAATTCGACATAAAGCGGAAATATTCGTAAACTTTCAGTTGATTTATTCATATTATCAGTCGATCCATAAATTATGAAGAGTTCATTGTAAAATTTAAAATAAAAATGATTTTAGTTAACAATTAAATTAAAATTTATAACAATTCTACTTAATAGCTTTTAAAATTTAATATTTAAATTTTAAAAGTCTGAAAGGTATTCGAAACAATTTGTGATTGATCCAACATTTGTAGTTAAAACATAATATTTTGATCTCTAAAATTTAAAAATATTGTAAAATTAGGTTTTACGATATTTTGTATAAAAATTTAAAAACAATAACACTAATTGACATTTATCAAGATAGGAGGAAATTACCGAAAATGGAATGAACCTTTTAAGGCCATTAAATATCGCATTTACCGAACCTTTGTTCGAAGTTCGAATCGTAATTTGTCATTTTGTCGAAAACAAGTCTAATAGATGTGTACTTTATGTTATCTATATGTACATTCCAAGATACTTGTACCATTTGCTATTCGTAGAAGTCTATTAAAAGTACTTACGAAACATTTGATATTTCGTTGACATCCAAGCGGAAATTGAATGGAATTTCCTCGGCCCGGTTATCTCGTATTGCAGCTCTATTAGTTTGCTTAACACAAATTAGCGTCAAAGACAAACAAACAGCCCAACAAATTAATCATGCTAAAATTTCGAAAAGAGTTCAATGCACGCCCAAACACAGATGCAGACACATACAGAGACAGAGAAGGGATCTCCTTCACCTTTGACGTAATTGGAAACCCAAATAACACGAGCAATGGCGTGGGAGTGTCTACGCCTGTAGATGTATCTTTGTATCTGTATCTGTGTCTGGGACAGATGTTTGGGAACGTTGCGGTTCCAACTAGACACCGACACCCGCTAACTTGAATGCATCATTAGTCGACATAAAAAAGGGACCAAAAAACTGCGAGTTCTACACGCGACTCCGGACTCTCAAGTCTGAGATAGAGATGAAGACGGAGATGAAGACGGAGTCCAACAGCGACTCGGGGCCGTGATTTATGTTGCGTGTGCCTGACAAACACTTGAGAAGTGATGATTTATAATGAAGATGCATGCATTCGTATTAATTAAATTCTGACACGGTTGCGCTCCATTTAACGTTAAATGGCACTGAAGGAGCACGACCACAAAACTCTGTGCCACAAACTAATGTTTTGGGTTTCCAGTTGCTCGACTCAGCCAATCTCAGCTCCGGCTTGAATACAGCTCAAGTTTTGAGGCCAAATTGATAATTGATTTGAAATGCCAGTGCCAAGTTATCATGCCGTAATCTGGCAGCGGAATTTAAAATATGGCAAGCAATAGTCGAATATTCATTAAGCGCAATTATGAAAATTAAGTTGTCATTTTGATTTGAATGTCGCGGCATGCGGCATGTGGCATGCGGCTCATAAGCATACGAGTGTATACTCATTAAATTAAATCAAACTGACAGCCACGCCTGGCTAAATAGATGGGCCTGGGCCTGATCCCCCCGTATCCCCTGTACCCTTCCCAATTCCCCTCTGACACCTTCAACTGCCTCTCGTTTCCATAGTTTAACAGCAGCGCCGACGACTAATTAACGTGCTTTCACATATTTTGCTCAAATTGTGCATTAATAATGAAGACATTATCGCCGCCTGCACAGACACCCTGTATGTCATGTGGAGTTGGCTAACAGCCAATTGAAAACTATCCTCAGCAATGGCAAATTCTCTCTATCTCTCTTGCTTACTCTCTATATATCTATCTCCCTCATATGCTTGCCATCCCTTTCGACTGAAATATGTGTTAATAATTTGGAATTAATGAACGTTTTACATGTTCTACGAAGTCTACGAATTCAGCCATAGAAATTATCCCTGAGTTTTCATTACACGAAAAGTGTGGCTGCCAAATGGCAGGTAATAAAATCAGACAGGATGAAATATAACTGTGTAGAATGACCATATAAACCATATAAGAAATTATAAATATAAATACAATAGCAGAACACAATTTTAGTCAGTTTATAAAACTTGCCTTTTATCAAGTTTTCTTTCTTTTAGCGAATTAAGAAATACATTAAATTTTATTAATACTAATTACTTTTTATATTCTTCCACAATTTATTCTACTTATAATTTTAATTTTCTCACTTAATTTTAATTGAGTTAGAAAATGATATTGAAAAAAGTCTGTAAATATAATTGTCACATATGTTTATAGATAACAGTTCGAGTAAAATTTACAACAGACTTAAAATTTGGTATTGAAGAAAATGTTTAAATACAGCAGATATTGACAGTTGAAGTTTCCAGCAATATTTGAATCGAATAAAAGATATCGATTTTATTACTTTCATTATTATATCAACTTTCTAAATTCACGATCTTAATAATACAATATTCAAGCTTTTTTTAAAATTATTTTAAGATGAATCCCATTTCTCAATGTGTTCGTATTCGCCTAGCATGAGTAAATTCATCTTTTTACAAATACTAATGCATATTGTTTTGGATCACAACCCCAATACGCCCCCAAATGATATATTACCAATTATATGTACGCATCTTCGAATGAAATATGTTGGCAAACTTATTATTAAATATATTTAGCAAAAGTCATCGAAATATTAAATAGCGCTACTTGTAAACAATTAGCAAAAAATTATGACTTTTAATCATAGCGATCATGCAAAGAACAAAAAAGAATATACCACACTTGTCATATCCGTAGTCCCGCCCTCTGTACACGGAGAGGCTGCGACAATTTCACACATGTTTTAAAAATAAACAGATGTGTGATATTCGGAAAGAGGCATCTTCAATAGGCACCCCAGACATTTCTTTCCAATGCACGGGCTGAGTTCTTGGCGTTGGAAAGAGTCCGCTATATGAACAGGCCACGCCCACACACAAGATCTCAGAATACTCAGCGTACTTCAAAATGCAGGATCTTCTGTTGCGTTTTCCAATTCAATTTAGTTTTTCGAAAACAGCCGTCGCGAATTGTTGTGCTGTGTTCCGGCTTTGATTCAATACGTTCTATTCCTCCGATTCCGATTCGAAGTGAATGAAAATGAATACTCAATCTGCGGTACGTCGTCATCCGCACAGTTTCTCCATCGAACAGATTCTGGCCAAACCCGAGTCAAATACTCCCAGCCATTTTGTAGAACAAGCGTCCAGTTTCCAAGTGATCAATGATAATCACACGCAGTTGATTCATAACGAAAGTGGGCGTGGCAGCTGTGATGATTCGCGCGTGTCCAGCCCGGCAACTTCGAGTTGCCTTGAGGATGGCCTGGAGGATGGCAAAAGTGATATAGAACTTGCGTCGGATGATGGAAGTGGTGCGTATCTAAAGTAGACTAATCGCAACTTAGCTATCCAATAAGCATCGATTAATTGGTATCAACTCAATTAGAAGTAGTTATGTTAATATGCAATCCAAAATGTATTCTACTTCCTTACGATAATCAATCATCATCAATCAATACCTAAAGCTGTCCCTTTCTTTAAGTTTAACAGGCAAACTATTGTGATTTTGCCTTTTGCAAGACCTTTAGATATTGCAAATACTTATAATGTTTAAAAAAATACAGTCGACCTAACATAACTCGAATTTTCTCTTACTCGAACAAGAACTTAATATACAAGAATTCCAAAAGTCAAAACTTCATAATTCGTACTTTTTCTTTGGATACTGGTGATTCGAGAAGGGTAGCTCCACTTTGGTTTTTTTATGGTATATGAATATGTATTTTTGAAGAGATAAGATAAAACCTTAAATGAATTAAATTAAATTAAATGCTTTTGCTTTAAACACAAAAAAAAAAACAATTTAAATAAAGTGATTAATTGCATTAATTATATGAATAGATAAACATGATGTTGAGATTTATACTAAATAAATTGGCAGACTATTTTTGTGATTCTGAAAATATGTTCAAATATTGAAATCTCAGACATTTCAGAAATATCAGCATTTCGTTTGATTTTTTATCAGAAGAAAATTAAATAAAAATTTCATAAGATTTGTGGAACACCCCTGTATGTAAATTCTTTAGATGAACTTTACTTTAGTAAAAACTCAGATCTTAAAGGTTTTTCACAGGGATTAAAGCCGTAACCATAACCGTTACCGGTATTAACCGATTGAAATTGGTAATCATTACAGAAACCGTAACCGAAACAAACCCTTTTTATTAAACCGATACCCAAAGACCGAAATTATTACAACCGAAATAACCGTTAAAAACCGATTTAATTCCGTTGTTAAGGTGTTATCATCTTTTTTAAAACTAAATTGAATTTTATCTTCTGCTCTAATGACTTAAGCTTATAAAGTTTATGAATATTTGTTTTTAATTAAACATATCCTCAACATTTTTTTTAAATTGTTTTGTAAACCGAAACATAAAAAAATCGGAAACCGTTGCGTTGCCGGTGTATAAACATTTTGCATTACCGATAGCCGAAAACCTAAATGCAAACATTACCGAAACCGTAACTGAAACCGATATTCGTTTCGGTTTGATACCCTTGTTTCTCATTATTTGATTAAAAACGTTCTGAAAACTAACAATGAATTGAAGAATCAAGAAAGATATAAACTTCATATAATTTACCAAATAGACCGTCGGATAATCAATCACTTTCCAAAATGATTTCCATTTAAATACACAAAGTTAATTAGTTTTTTAAATGGATATATGTATATAGTATAAATATCTATCATAATATTTTTTAGGTAGACAAAAAACAAAAGAACATCCTCTAATATGCAGTGGATGAATGATCTCGTCTGTCGTTTGCTACGATCCACAAACAAATAATCAGAAATTAGCCCGAGGGGCGTCAGAAATGATGATGTGCCGCCTGCTAATGATGCAAATGTCAAAGTTTGAAAGAAAAGCAGCAACAGGCGAGATCAGAGGTGGGAGATAATCTCATCTCATTTTTTGGGGAAAATTTATATGACAATTTGTTTTCGGTCAGCAAGGGAAATGTGGTGCCAAATGGCCAATTAGATGCATTGACCACATCAAGATGAAATGATGCCAATTAAGATCGAGCGTATAAAATGGCCAAGTATAATATATATAAATACATACACACATATATGCAATATACAGGGTGTCACTTGAGTGGTTTTCTTGGTGATTCGACCTCTGCCAATTGGATCGCCAATTGGCAAATGCAAATTAGTTGCAAATTGTTTGGCACAGCTCGCGACAATGGCTGCAGTCGGTAGCAATTGATGTCTAAATTTGATTCACATACCATTACGGATTCCTTACCCTTCCTCTCCTTCTGCATTGCAGCGCACGACGATCGCAAGAAGCGTCCACGCACCGCATTCTCCGCCGCACAGATCAAGGCGCTGGAAACGGAATTCGAGCGTGGCAAATATTTATCTGTGGCCAAGCGCACGGCTTTGGCCAAGCAGCTGCAGTTGACCGAGACCCAGGTGGGAAAACACTTTTATATAAAACCTACTCCTCAGAAGAGTCCTTAATAACAATCTACTTTTAGATAAAGATCTGGTTCCAGAACCGTCGCACCAAATGGAAGCGCAAGTACACCTCGGATGTGGAGACGCTCGCCTCGCATTATTACACCCAGCTTGGCATGGGTGGCCTGGCCCGTCCCATGGTCGTTGGGGATCGCCTGTGGCTGTTTAGCCAAACGCCCGCTGGTCCCACGCCCATACAATCCATCATGCTGAATGGCAGTGGCACCGCACCACCCATGCGTCCATACGGACCGCCGCCAAGTGGTGCTCTGCACGGTGCCAGTGTCATCGAGAGCGCCAGAAATGCGATATTGGCACGCGGACAACCGCTTAACTTTGCGCTGCCTTTTGGCCTGGCCAAACCAGTCCCGGCAGCTCCTCCTGGAGCAGCGGCGACCGCAACGCCAGCTGGTTATGTGCCGCGTTGCAAGCCCTACACTGGCAGCTTTGTGGATTATCCGCACAACGAGGCGTATCTGCAGTTGAAGTACGCCACGTTGCCACCGGAAGCGGAAGCGGCCACCAGCAATGGTCTGGCCGAGCTGGAACGCGTCTTTGGCGATGCCAATGCCAACTTCCTGCTGCAAAAAGGAGTGCAAGCCACAGCCAACAGCAGCACATCCTGTGGTTATGGACACGAAGGACTCCAGCACGCGCAACGCAGTCGACGGGCCACCCGATCCGAGTCCGAGTGCAGTGACATTGACTGTGAGCAGCTGGACGAGGACGATGATGCTGTGGAGTAGCTATAGCTATAGATGGAACGATTGAAATAAGTAGCTAGATAGTGGTTAAAGATAACTTTAAAGTTTATGTTTAAATTGCACACACAAAAAATATGCTCATATAAATACAATGGTCATACAGGTGTAATGTGTATGTTGTCTATAGGTTAATAATATCTATCACTATCTGACAGTACAGTGGCACTGAGTCTGGGATCTGGATCTGGATTTGGATTTGGATCAGGGTATGGTCAAGTGAGTGGTCAAGTGTGTCTGTCCTCCAAAATGCTTACAGTTAACTATTGCTATACATTATTATATATTACATAAATATTGTGGGTCGGTTATTGGCTCTCTCTCTCTCTTTCTCTCTCAAAATACAAATTACAATTAGATAAATCAAAATCACAAAGACTTATGAATTAAACTTCGAGCTCGATCTGGAGTTAACTTAAATGCTAAATGCCAACAACTAGTTGTCCCTTTGTACAATAAAGTAAATTAACGAGAATCAGCATTGTTAACAAAAAAGCGAACGTTACAACAAAGCCAGCAACAACTGCGCCTATTTACACACATTCTCTAACGTTCAACATGTTTTCTATGTAGCTCATTCTATTGCTTTTCTTTTGCGGGGTAACAATTGAAGCTGCTTCGTTGCTCGTCACAATTACAAACTAAACAGTTATAGTCTCTTTAGTAATGTTTCATACAATGGAGCAACACTGGATGCGGAAACGGAAACGGAAATAGTCATTGATATAAAGTCATTTGTTACAATTAATTGTAAGCTACGGAATAAACTAAATAAACTAGTCCTATGTTTTTTTGGTATTGCAAACAGTTTTAAAACCAATTGTTTTTGATTAGTTACGCGATGCATTGAGCTGTGCTTAAAGTCTATTAGCAATTAGCTTAGTGCTGTTAGCTCCACGATAGATCGTAGCCCTTCCAATTGGCATTCGGTGCCAAATGCACGCGACGTTTGTTATAGTAGAACGAGACGATTCCATGGTATGCAGTGCGTGGCACGCCACTCTGTAAAATAGATAAAAGTTGATAACGGGTATACAAAAATAAAACAATATCGCAGCGATACACACCTTGAAATCATCCATGAGACCTAGCATTCTAGTTATTCGCTTATACTGATCACGATTGTTGTACTGTATGCGCACTGGACCATCCAGAGCAACGAGATTCCGACGCAGTTCATCAAAGGTCACCAGCGGAAGTACGTAGACTTGCTTCAAAAACGCTTTATCGTAATTGTCCTATATACAGACAGCAGATAAGGTAAATTACACATTAATAACATGGGAATGCGGAACACGCAAACTGTTTTGTACCTTTAATAAATAACTCATATTGATTTTGGTGAACTGCACAAAGTCCTCGCTGAGCTTAATGTGTTTCAGATACTTATCGAAGAACAAACCACTGAAAAACACAAAAGAATAATATATGTAAAAACATTTTACGCAGCAATTGCTAGAACTCTTACTTGGACACGCCAATCTTGCCGAAGGTTCGGGTACGTGAGATTTCAGGTCTGATGCAAACGCGATCCTTGCGCTGTTCCGGATGACGTATCCAATCATCCCAGAACCTGTCAAGCAAATGAATATTAATTAAAATCCAGCTGCATTTAAAATGATTTTTAACTTACGACTTGGGCCACTTGACGGACAGCTCCTGCCAAAGCTCCTTGGTCAGCATCCAGCCCAGGCCGGGAAAGAAATCGGTGCGGTAGAGCAGATCTGGTCTCGCCGCGTCCACCACATTCGCCTTGCCATTGTCATTCCAAGCGGAAACGCACCAGAGACTTGGATCCTGTTTGAGCAGTTTGTGTGTGGCCAGAAAATACTCAAAGAAGTCGGGTGCCACGTTCAAATCATCTTCAACAATGACCACAAAGTCGAAGCCAATCTGAAACGTGGTGTTCAGTGCCCAACCGTAGTGGCGCGATATCTTGTAGTATCCTTTGAATTTCTTCTCCTTGGGCAGCACAACGATATCGCTCAGATCGGGCTGCTCAATGAGCGTCACTTGTTTGCCAAACGTTTGAATAGCCTCCTTGGTGACCACGTCGCCGCAATCCTGCCAAGAAATAACAAGTTTTAAGGAATGATATTAATGTAATTGAACCATTATAAACTCACCTGAGACACAATGATGGGAAACTGCTCGACGCTGGGACGATACTGCACCAGATTGTCCAGACACTTGACCACCGAGACTCGATTGCAGGCAAAGACCAGAATGGGAATGACGGGCTCACCATTTGGCAAATGTGTCTGAGTTGGTATCTGTGCTGGCGTTGATTTCTCCACTGTTTCCGCAGTTCCTCGGGAGACCGACTCTAGTGCTGGCATCTCATTTGATATCTCGGCTGCCACGATGCTTATTCTGGGCGTTGTTGTCTGCTGCTGCTCGGTTACGTATTTGTATCTTAAGAATTCTATGAGATTACGTGTTAGTTTCATGCTTTTCGAGCTCTCAGCCAACGCCTCCGGCACCAGACGTTTCACCTGCTGCTGCTGCTTTCTGTCGATTTGGGCATTGCTAGTGCGCAGCAGCACATAATACGTGATGAACGTCCACATTAGGAAGAAGCTCAACACCATCACCTGAACCTTACGTGAACGCATTTTGTTTGTGGCCGTGGCCGTGACGCTAACTGTAACGGTGGGTGGGCGTAAGAGGGGGCGTTAACGTGCACGCGTCTCACTCTTGCTCTTCGCTGTTTCCTTTAATGTGACATCTGATCGACGTGGCTGCCGTGTCCGAGTGAGAATTTATGTTTGTTGTATTTGTCAAAGCGCCAGGTGCGCTCATATAATAATGCAAGCGGTTTTCGTCGGTGGGTGTGGAAGCTTTGGTTTTGTGTTAGTTTCAGATTTCGTTGTTGCTGTTGTTGTTGTTGTTGTTGTTGGCACCACCAGCAGCCCTTGCAGCGGCTCAGAATTGCAAACTTAATATTGCTGTCGCACCACATTAGCATCAGCTGCGGGCAGAGTGAAAAGGAAGGGCGCTAGTGCTGATGCTGCTGCTGCTGCTACTGCTGCTGCTGCTGATGGCTGCTTGCTACATTTATCAATGTATCGCGCGTTACGCATCAGTGCGTGGCTTAACTGCTATTGTCGGCGTTGATGTGGAAAACGAATCGCCAGCTTGGCAAATATTTATATCGTGTTCCAAACTGAAAACACACACACGTTGCTTCTTCCTCCTCTTAATTGTCACTTCGTGTTTGTTTGTGTGAATTGTTTGTGGTATTTTAAAATTGGTACATGTCTGGTCTCACACAAGCGTAGTCAGCTGGCGACTGTGCGGCATTGTGCAACACTTAAACAGTATGCCAACTCAAAATGGCACTGTCTGGTATTTATTTGGGTTTTTGCTACTTTAAAAAAGCTGGTCACTCATAAAAAGCCTGCTGCATTATACAGCACTGCAAATTGCGAGCGAAATTCAAATAAACTGGGGTGCCACAGAAATCACTTTCGCTTGAATTTCACTTAAATTTCATACAAATTTCAGTGAAATTTAAAGCAGGGTATCCACAGTAGAATTTTTTTGTCGAACGTGTTCGTCGAACACAAATCAGTTTGACTACCAACTAGACGAACATTGGTTGCCGAACATCACTCGAAAAAAATTCTCAACGAGTAAACATGGAAGCGGAAAAAAATAAAATGATAGCTCCTATGACTATACATCAGCGGTGGGCACGAAATTTGAATTCGGGAGCACTATTTCAACAACAACAACCCTATTAGAGTCTACTTAGGTTGAGAGCAGCCGCTGCTCCCGGAGCCACTGCGTGCCCACCGCTGCTATACATGTTTGCCTGGAGAAAAAAAAAACAAATGAAGAAGAAGAATTATTGAGCCTAGTAGGTCCTAGGATTCAGAGGCAGGACACACCCATGAGAGCGTCAATAACAGCAAATGAGAGGCTTTCAGCTATTTTGCGCTATTTAGCCACCGGGCAAAGCTTCAATAAATTCTTCCAAAAATTTTTTCTCCATTTTTGCACGTCAGCTCCTTCAAATATTTTTTAGAAATGATGATTGTACAAACACTTGAATCCATTGTCAAACACGTTTGAACGAACACAGGCAAGATAGAAACATTTCTATTTTTCACAAACAAAACGACGAACACAAATTTGGTTTCGAACATGGATATCCACATGCGAACTTTTGTCGAACACAACACGTTCGACAAAAAAATTCTACTGTGGATACCCTGCTTAAGCGAAAACAATTTTTGTGGCACCCTTGAAAATATTTAAAGACAAAGACAGTTCAATTGGATTGTTTAATTTTATTAATTCATTTAGTTTTAGTCATTAATTAAATTAGCTTAACAATTAAACTTAGAAGACTAGTAGGTGCTTACGTGTTAGACCAATTTATCAATTTATCGAAATTTTTATAAAAATCACTGTGTTTGTTGTTGCTTGTTGATGTTGTTGTTGTTTTTTGTGTTGTGTTTTTTTTTGCTAGCTGTGGGAAGCTTTCGCTGAGAACAATTCTCATTAAGATTAAATGTAATTACGTTTTATAAATGGCAGTTACATAAGTATGTATATATATTAGTAGTAGGTAGTACATATATTTGTTTCTATTATTTTTTATTGCCATACACACTGCACACACGCAACGCCAACCTGATTAACTGCAATCCTGCCTGCCTGCCATCCTACCATCCTGTCCGCCTTCCGTTTGAGATTTACAATCGCCATCCTTCGACTATTTACATAAGGCGCCAACAACACAGCGCACAGACCAACGCCCAGAGGCTTAAGATGACTGGATGGACTGCACCCGAGCTCAGCTGTCCCAGCTCCCGCTCATCGACCACAAATGCTGGCACGGCACTGCTGGCGGGCGTCTGTTCGTGTTCCATGCTGCGGCTCAGCTCGGCAAAGTTGCCGCGACTGTTGCGCGCCAGACGCTGGTTGGCCAACTTCAGTTCGCGCAGCTTCTCCTCCAGCTGCAGCACCTCATCTGCGAAAGAAACTCAATTAATTAGCCGGCACATAAAAAGGCAGGAATTAAAGGTAATCTTTGGTTTGCCGAAGATTCGATACCCTAGCAGAGAGCTGTATTAAATTTTTCACTGATGATTTCCATGTCAACTGTATGATTAAATAATCCGATTTGAACCAAATTTGTTCAGAATGTAAAAAATCAATACCAAATGCACAATTTGTGAATTTGGTTAAGATATCTTTGGAAAAACATAGCGGAAAAGGCTATAGTCGGCCTGCCGACAAAATGATACCCCTTACTTATTTAAATGTATATAAAATATATTTTATTGCGTACTTTTAGGAACTTACATTGCTTGTAACTTAAAACAACCATTACTTGTTGCGGCTAAGTAAGATGTTAGCCAATAATAATAACATAGTTAGCATTAACTATGGCGGACTTAGGAGTGGCAAAAGTTTGAAACAAACTTGATCTGCGTGAGGTTTATAGAAAATTTAGTTGCTCTAGCTCTTATAGTCTCTAAGATCAAGGCGCTCAAACAGACGGTTATGACTAATCGACTCAGACGTTCATGCTGATCAAAAATATATGCACCTTATAGGATCGGAGATGCTTTCTTCTCCCTGTTACATAAATTGCAACGAATACAATATACCCTTTTACTTATTTTTTAAGCAACGGGTATAAACCTAGAGGCAGACAGACATGACTACATATTATCGACTTTATGAAGACTGTTAGAGCTCCTTAAATCTCCCTTTATAAACATGAAAACTCACTCTTGTTGACGCCCTCGATGTCGTTGACTTGCAGGAACATGGCCAGCGATATTTCATAGACCTTATTCGCGGCACTAATCTCCCGCTTGCGTCTGCCGAAGCCCACCTGGTTGTTGGAGCACTGTGTGCCGAGGCATTTGTCCAGGCAAACATTGACCGTGGCACGGAACTGCACATACGAGGAGTCGGGGAACTTGAAGGCCTTGAACTTGGCGCTGAGAATGTCGCCCTCAATGGTATTGAAGTTCTCGAACAGATACGGATCCACAGTGCAGCTAAATGAAGAATGGAGTATAAAAAGACGAAAGATTAGCACTGAAACTGGTTGACTAATAACCATGACTAACGCACCCCTTAAAGATCAACGTCTCGGAGGAGGTGTGTGTGTCGGTAACATCCAAATAGTTGACACCCAGTCCATAAACGGGCGCCGAGTCCTCATCCAGATTGATTTCCATGGTCAGCGGTGTGCCCTGCATGAAAAAGTGGACTTTAGAGCTACTATATCTATAATTGTACAATGTACATTATATATTAAGTAATTATTTTGACAAAGAAAAAAATCACACATTTTATTTTGCACAAAATAAATGTATCCGACTGTTTATTTCGTAGAAAAAGTAATAAAATGATAGAATGAAATCGATTTGATATGATTTTATTCCTTTCTAAAAATCCCTAACCTTTTTAATATTAAAAGATTCCTACCACTAATTTCTACTACTAACACTTTTTGGTCTGATCGTTTTTTTTATATATTTAATCTTTTTTTAACCTTTCAGCTTAAGTTTAAATTTATATATGTATAAGTTTATAATAATTTATTATCATATTAGGTTTCTAATTTTATTATAAACTTAAATCGTAATTTTGGTCAACTGATTTTAGTTGACATTTAATAATAAATAATAATTTCCCTGTCTAAAAACATTTGTTTTGAATTGATAATAAACACGAAAAAATGCTTCATTACAAAAAACTTTTAAATACGTGATTTTAGATATCGTCAAAACAAATACTTGATATAGACTTGTTACCTACCGACTTGACGGTTAAGTCTCTGGTGAACTTCTGGCCATCCTGGCTAACACCAATCGATAGTCGCGGCTCGGGAGCACGTTTTGTCAACGAGGTGGTAATCTCAAGATCGCTGTAAGGCAGAGTTTGACAGTTTGACAGATGGATAGAATGACAGAGAGAAAAGTCAGAGAGTTGAAAAGTGCTGTCGTAATGAGTAAACGCCCATTAAACGCTAAAGCTGAATAGGTAATTGAAGGACTTGGCGGCCCGTAAATCAACAGCGCACTCAAAAACAAACATTGTATACTCTACATATATCATTAAGTATATATGTACATACCAACTGACCAGTTGGCGCAACGTCACGCCCAACAATTAAATTGACCGTGGGGGCATCGATTTGACGGCTAATTACCGGCTGGTAATGGCAGCCCGACAATGGACAATCGGACAATGGACCGACGTTCTTCTTTGATTTATGACCACATAGGGCTGTGCCTCCAACTGTGGCTGGAGCTGAAGCTGAATCTGAGCATTTAATATGCCATAAAGTTTGCATAGATTGCGCATAAAAATATGCATAGATGCAATTTGAGGACGTTGCATTTTGATGGGGCAATTAAAAGATGCGCGAACTGGCCAAAAACTTACTCTGGTTCCTGAAAGCCCGCTGGCAACACATCGCGTCTGACCAATCCATGATGTTGCTCCTGAGTCTGCTCCTGAGTCTGCTCCCGTGCAGCGTTGGTGCCATTCATCATGACATTATAAACTGGACCGCTTGTGGTAATACATTTGACGCTGACAATCTCCTTGCTGCTGGCCGATTCAATGATGATTTTATGGTAATATACCTTTTTGCCCTGCGGTGAGAAAACAGCATGCACCAGAAAAGGGGAGTTAAAATGGGGAGTTGTTAAATAATACTTATTTTATAAGAATACACATAAAGAGGAGAAAAATAGAAACACAAATGTGGAAAGTACTATACAAAAAATTTGGAAATCCAGGTTGAGCAAAATGTAATTGGGAAATTAAAATTTAAAAAAAAAACTGAATTGGTATGGCAAAAATTAGGAAAAACCTACATATAAAAGATTTAAATAAAAATCAAGTGATATTTATTGAAATACAATTTTTTTCAGCTTTTTCAGTCCTGTTTACAGAAGAAATGTTCTCTAGAGAAGGAAGCGTGAGCCTGTTCTTTATTATAATTTTACTTCTAACAATGTGAAGGTATATTTATTTATGCAACCACGTTAAAATATATATATGTATGTATCAAACAGCATTTATTTAGAACCGTATTCATCTCGATTTATGGAAAACACAAATTATCTTTTCTACTTTTAAAAGGATTGCCAAAATTAAATTAATCTTCTACTTTTTAACAAAAAAGTTCAAACGTAGACGAAAAAAGCAAATTTTCCAATATTAAAAAGCTAAATAAAGTCGAACTTCCCTATCTCGAATTATTCAAAGAAAAAGTTTGAATTATGAATATTTCAACTTATGTAATTCTTTTTTTAAGTTTATTTAGTTAATTGCTACTCGATTTAGTCCGGATTAAAGAAAATTTTAAGTTTTAGAAGTTCGATTTATTGAAGTCAAAATGTATTTTTAATTTTTGTTAAATTTAAGCAAAAATAAATTTTTTATTTTTTTTATTTGAGTAGTTCTTCCAAAGATATTCGGAATCCGCACGAGAAATTACTTTAACACTGGGCCATGGGCCACTGGGAGGGAGTTGACCTACCGTTAGCTGGTTGACCATGCGCGTCACGCCGCACTCGTAAAAGTCGCTGAGCGATAGGCGAAAGACGGCGAGGGCGCCATTGATTTCGGGCTGACAGCGCACATCCGGATAGCCCTTGAGACCCTCCAAGTAGATCTGCGGACGCTCAACATCGCTGCTGTTCGTATTGGAATTGGAACTCACATCCGATGGCAGACCAATGTCGACGCGCATCTGATCCTCGGAGCAGTGTACTTTGTGTGTGCCTGAAACAAGAACAGCAAGAACAACAACAGTAAGAAAATAGAAATTGCAAAATGTTAATTTAATGAAAATTGCTGCCGTGTCTTAAACTGAAAGTCTACTGTCCACTGAAAGTGGGCTAGCATGTCGTCGCCATGGTGTAAACTGGCCAAACTAAACTAAATGCGCAGCCAGAAACGCCTTCCATGTCCAGCGTGGACATTGACGAGCTCAAGAGCCACAGACTGAGAGACTGAGCCTGAGACTGCAACTGAGATTCCACAGACTCAGACACAGGCTCCAGCGTTGAGCTAAACAATTGCCGCATAATTACTATGGAAGTGGAACGCGTTCGTTGCCTAAGTCTTTTGATTTTATTGCCTTGCTTAATAAAGCTGCAGGGCTGCTTTTAATACCCTGTAAGCTGCATGGCAAACGGCTTTATTGATGCAACGCTTGGCGTTCTCCATTGTCCGTTTTGCGGGATATCTCATTGTCATTACAACTAAACTGATCTCATTGCGGCCACAAAGCTCACCGGTCTGGTCAGGAGGCAAAAAAAAGCAAAAACCTGGCATTAGCCCAGAGAGTCAGTTAAGAGTCCATCCCATTGCCGGCCGTTGCCGGTCAGTTCGTCAGTCTGCGAGACACACTCACACAGTGCTTTGGTTTAGTTTGGCCAAGTGTTTGGCATAATTCCAAAGCTAAGTTGTTGCTGCCGGAGCAGCGACTGAAACCATCTCCCATCTCGCAGAGTGGCAATCAAAATCTTATTATGGCCGAACATGTGTAGGCAGTTTCCAGAGAGAGTGTGCAAAATGATCGGCTTAAATGTTGAGGTTGCCATTAGCCTGGCTATATTTACTCGCATCGGTGTAGCATTCATTTCTGTAGCCTGATCAGCACCGCATTGCAAAGTAATTTGAATAATTTACTCTAAGTACTTAATCTCGTTCTAATGGCCACAACAGTCCATACACTTACACAGATTTCAACAGAAATGCCGCCAATTAAATGTGCGATGTACAAACGCAGAATAAACTCAACACAAAGCCAACGGCAAACAATAAAAACCAACAAAAGAAACAACAAAACAACAAAATAAGCCGAAAAGGTAACCACAAAATTCTTCGTAACACAACAAAAGGCAAAGGCAACAGCAGAAAAAGAGAGAGTGAAGTTGAGAGACGAAATGAGAGAAGAGAGCTGCGTGAATGATAAAGAGCAACTGGAAATAATTACTTCAAGTTAGGAGCTGGGAAGCTCAGAAGAAATACACATCTAGAAAGGTTTGGAATTTTTTTTTAAGCAAAAATAACCTTTTCAGCGAATTCTGGACTGTTAACCTCATATTAAAACATAGTTTATAAAACATAGAGAATTTATTACACTAATTTTTCTTATTCTTTTTTTTTTACTCATAGTACCAAAATTATAATGCTATGAAGCATAATAATTCAAATTATTATTTATAATTATAAAAAATTACCTAATTTTTTTTAAATAAAACTAATTTTTTTTAAATAAAACTAATTTGTTTTCAATCCCTTACTTATTTTTAATTCTACTGAATTTAACTTAAAGTAAAAGCAGCTAAGTATTAAAATCTTGATTTGATAAATTAATACAAATAAGCAATTAATTCTCCGATAAGTCCAAAATTTATAATATGATAATACATATATAATACAATTTAAATTATTTTTCTGTTTTTAGAATAAAGAAAATAACGTTTGAATTTAAGAGGCTTCGTTTAAATTTTAAGTATAATATTACAACTAAAAAAAAAAAGTTTTTTGAAAAAGTAGTCAGTTAAGTGCAAAAATGCTTAGCTGTTACTCAATTCAATTATATTGCGTATTATTTTAGAAGGGTATTTCTGCTTAAACTTTGGTCAGTAGTTGCTTTGATCTCAACCGCCACAAACTGTTGTGGCAACCCACGCTGGCAATCGTAACTCAAGCCAGAAACGTTGCTAAGCTCGATACTCGTAATCAAAAAACAAAAAAAAAAAGAAAGAAGCGCTTAAATTTGGTTTTAATTAGCTGGCCGAGAGAGTGAAACTGGCAGACATAGCAGACAATGAGAACGACAGCAACAATAAAACGAGGAAATAGAAATTGCAAGGCAATTAAAAAGGCAACATCATCAGCAGCAGCAGCAGCAACTGTTGCCACTTGTAATTCAAGTGGCACAGCCAAGGTGGGTGCAAGGTGATGCAAGCGGCGCCAACAACATTAAATCAGAGGCGTGGCAAGCTCAACTAAGTACTTCCGCCCAGATTGCAGCTAAGCAAATACGAGTACGAGTAAATGCATCCAAGATACAGAATAAGTGCCCGATGACGTTCCAAATTACGCGCAGACACGAAACACGAAAATGGAACTGAAGCTCTAGAAGATTTCAAGTACTTGGAACTGAAAGTCGTCACGCCCACGTGCAGGCAGTGTTGACCAGTTAATTGAGCAATGGTTGTTGTTCTTGTTGTTGTTGTTGTTGCAAACACCAAAGACATTGGCTGCAGTTGTTCAGGAAATGTTGGCTGTCTTCTTCTTCTTCCACTTCTACCCCATCTCCTCCTTATCGTGACAATAATTGAATCTTAAGCATTCGTTCGGCCCTTGCAGCTTGCAGCACTCGCAATGTCTGCTAGCCACGCAAGTTTGTCGCCTCAGTCTTTTGATTTCTGCACAGTCGCTGACGCCAACGTCGACGTCGACGCTGTGGCAATTGCAGCCAGCAACTTTAATTGCGATCGAAGCATTTTTATTGAATTTTTACAACTCTATGGCTGAGTGGAGAGAGTCGAAGAATCGCATTATAGACGGACTATATCAATGCCGCTGATTACAATTTATTTGACACAATTTTTATGACTTGGCTTTGGCTATGGCTTCAACTTGTCTCGGACTCGTGGGAATCTAGATTCGATTGGAGGGGAGTAAGGAAAGGAGAACCTTAAACTATTTCAACGTCTGTTACGAGCATTCTATCTGGAAAATACTTAACCCACATCTCGTGTGCTATGGAGCACATGACCACAGCATAAAAGGTTTTTATTTTTGGCGCTTGTTAAATGTATGTGCAACAACGGCCAATTTGTGGCAGACACAGACACAGCACAAAGGCAACGGGCAACAGATCATCAAATGCTGCTTGACTGGGCAGACTTCTTGGAATCGAAATCAGAAAAGGTGCCATTAGCATTTAACCTGCAACATGACAAATCAAGAAAACGTGCAGCATGCATGAACATGCTCAGCTGTAAGTACACACACACACACACACACACATATATCGATACATTTGCAGCAACTGCTGCAAAGCATAAATTTCCATTAACAATAAATTTAAAAGAAATTACATTAAAATGAAAATGACCCGGAGCGAAATTCTCAAGAAAAGCACAAACACAAGCCGAGCATCAAGAGAGGGACTTGAACAGAGGCAAGGGAATGGGTGAGAAAGGCGGGATTGTGGCGGGAGTAGAGATAGATGCGGCTGAAACAGCATCATCATCAGCACCATCATCAGCCCTGGCCACCGATTCACTCACTGACTCTGACTCTGCATGTGCCTTGCCTTTGCCTCTGTTTCTGTTGCTGTTTCTGTTGCTGACTATGTCACTGCCACATGCCCCCTAACTGCTGCCCCGCCCCTTACCTGTTGTCCTCTGGCTGTCTGCGACTGCAACTGCGACTGCGACTCTGTCTCCTGACTTCCTATCAACATCAACAGCCACGACATTTGGCGCTGCACATTTTCCAACAATTTGGCAACAAATGCGCGCACACAATCAAATAAATGCACAAATCAATAAGACCACAACAACAATAACAGCAACAATAGAGATAAAGATATTTGGCTAGACTAGAAAATACCTTGGGAAATTACCTTTAAAAACCTTTAAACATGTTTTATGATTTCAATTGTGTTTCATAGGACTTTAAAAGAATATTTAACAGCAATTGTAATATTATTATTTTAATTACGTAATACTTTAGCAATTTAATAAAAAGAACGTATCATTATTAATAATATCGATTCGTTGTTTTGCAATGCAATTCACATCAAAATATCTAAAGATTTAATATCTTAAAAATAAAATACTTTAGATATTAACTCAACTTTAATTAAATTTAAATAAGTGTAACGGAAAAATAAAAAAAATAAAAAAAATAATAAAAAAAATAATATAATAATAATAATAATAAAAAATAATAAATATAAAAACATATTTAAAAACAACAGAAAATTAATCAATGATTTTGTGAATATTACTTGAAGTCAGTAAAATGGTTATCGTAACTATTTTCGACTTGAAAATATCTTAAGAAATTAAACTGATTTCTGTTGATTATTACCTTACAATTATAAACAGATACCAAAAAATAATTTAAAGCACACTTTGGTGGCTATTTCAAAACTAACTTAGCTTTTTTGAAATATCATCATATTTAGCAAAAGACTTGACAAAACTACAAATTTTTTATTCTTTTAATTGAATAATATAATACAATACCTTTTGAGTTAACTTTTTAATTGTATAAAACTCTACCAATATAAAAAATGTAATCTCAGACATAAAACTGACATTAAACTGACGTTCAGACAGACTCCTCATCAATAACTTTTAATATTGCAGGGTATATAGAAACAACAAAGTGCCAAATGGCTTTGAGAGTCAACAAATTCAAATCATTGCCATGCAAATGGCAAATGGCAACGTTTTGCAGTCATCGCCAGCTAAGAAGGCAGTCGTGAAAGGTGGCAAGACATCATCCACCATCTCTCAGCACCTTTTACCTGTCGCACCGCCCAGAGTCACCCGAGTCACCAGCACCACCAACAGAACCAACAGAACCACCAGCACCACCAGCACCACCACAACCACTGTCATTGCCACCGCCAACGCCACCGCACCTCGTTGTCAGCCAATTTTGCTTTGCGATTGTTTCATGGCCAAAACCCCAACGCGTTGTGTGGCGACGTTCTGGACATGAACATTGACTGCGGCGTTGTTGTTGTTGTTGTTGTTGTTGCTGCTGGGACTGTGTGCATTGCAAGTGCAATTGCAATTGGCAACTGGCAATTGGCAATTGGCAAATGCTGGCAAAGATTATGCAATTGTCTGACTCAACGTCTCCTGTCCAACTCCAGTCACGTTTGCATTTTTTTTCAGCTCATTTTTTTGTGGTGGTGGCTGCCAAAGGAGCTGCAGGTCGTTTTGGCCACAGTTTTGGCCAAAGTGTTATACTCGTATGCCTGGCGGGCTTGTAGAGAAAACTAAATTGAATGCGCAACGAACGGTAAACATGTATGAAAGCAGTTCTCTCCCCCTTGACTTCCCCCCCCTCATAAAGTGGGAGCGATTTGTTCAAAATGCATTAGCATTAACCCATGAGTGACTCTCACAGTTATGACATGGATGTGGTTTAGAGTTGGAATCAGAATCAGAGTCAGAATTCGAGTTGGAGTTGCAGCTGCTGCCTCTGTCCGCTGTCTGCTGCTGATAGCGTTTTGTTATCGCATTTTGCAACAAATTGCTAGCAACAAAAGCAACAATCTTGACACACACGACGCACGATTATCATCAATCTTGGCCAGGCACAGGAAATACTGGTAATTTACTTGCCCCATTCATCCTTCTGCCTCTGCCTCCCATTTATATTGCAGTTGCAGTCACATCAGCTGCCAACTGTTTGCCTGTCTGCCTGTTGACTGGTTAGCGGGGACTCCATCTCCATCCCAGTCTGAGTCTTGGCTACGATCTCAGTCTGGGCCCCCGTCTCATTGACGCACAAATGACCAATTACACTTAACGGCCGTGCATAAAAAATAAATTAGAAAACGTCGCTTTCGGCAGGAGGTCAGCGCCAGTGCCCCGAGTCACCAAGTCTCCAAGTCCACAAGTTTCCATATCTCAAGTCTCCCATTTGCCAATTCCCTGTCAAGTGGGTGTTGTCCACACATTGTGCTGCCCAGTTATTGCCTTTGTGTTTTTGCTTCTTTCCCAGCCTTTTCTTGGTTTTTTTTTTGCATATGTTAAGCAGTGTCAATGTGTCAATGTTGCCGCGTAAATTCATCAAAGTGGGCGAGTCAATAAAGAAACTTGTTTAGCTGCAATTGCAACTGAAAGACGACTGCAAAAAAAATGATTGGACAGAGGGAACATACATACTTATAGACAGTGGGACGGACGGACGGATGGACGGACAAACAGTTGAGCCTCAAATTGCAGACGTCAGGCAGCGTCGTTTTATGGCCCCAACTGGCAATGTGGTCACAAATGTGATAATTGTTAAGTGCTTAGTTGCCAGCAGTTGGCCTCGGGGCCTCGAGCGGGGCCAAGTCCAACCAGAAAACCTGACTGCCTACTGTGCAATTGTCATCACAGCATAACAGCGTTAACAGTCATAAGATTCACTTAACAGCAACAGTCGTAGTAAAAGCCAAGAGCGTCGGCAAATTTACAAGCAGGGGGGGCCCGAGAAATGTTTTTCACGTTTTCACATTCACTTTGGTTGGATTTCGAAAGCTACATAATGTAAAGTTATAAATGTAGGGGGTGAGCAATGCCCCCCTCCCTTCCCCCGCCTGCCGACGCCCTTGGTAAAAGCCTTCGGTTCATTAACAGTAACAGCAATAAAAAGATTCATCTAACAGGCACTTTAACAGCAAAAGTGTGAATAATTTATTCTGTTAACAGAATATCTGTTGGCATTTGAACAGCAGTTAAATTCGTGGGTTTGTTAACAATAACATTGGCAATAAGTGACTCAATAACAGTAACTTACAATGTAAAGTTCGTCTAATGGCTTACATAGCAAATTGAAAAGTAACTGATTATGTTAAAAATAATTTAGTTAAGTTTTATATAAAATTTAATTTAGTTGTCAATTCAGCCCTCGATGACCGCTTCATAGCTTCGTAGTCACGCCACCGTTTTTAAATATATTACTTACTTTTCAAATTTACGAAAAAATGAATTTTTAAATTTGGTTTCCATAATTTTAATTAGTATTTTCAGTCACAATAACTATAATAATTCATATTAACAGTGCCATTACCCTTTACAGTCACCGTAACAGGGGCAATAACATCACAGTCACAGCAACAGTCGCAGCTAAAATATTAGTCAAGCTGCACTGAAAATTAAACATAAATTAGATTATAATTTAAAAAATTGACTTTATGATGACATTTTTGGCAAGAGCTTGAGAGTATTGAATAAAATCTGTAGAAAATTTTCTTACTAGTTGGTCAACTTCTCAACTCGTACAACAACAGCACTTGGCTAACACGCACAGTGTCCGTTAGCTGTATGCGTATAACTCTTTTCTTATCTCTCTTTTTATTTTTTCTCTCTGCTGTCTATCTTTTTTATGTTCTCATCAGTATTAAAAATCAGGTTTTTTTTTGTTTGCTAATTGTTTCAAATGACGCAATTGCGAACGGCCATTTATAGATTATGTTAACTGATTGCAGCAGACTGAAAGCCTGAAAGCCTATTCAGTTGTGGCCAGTTCATCAAGCCGGAAACTGTGCTACGCCTGATGCACAGACACAAACAAACACGTTAAGTCCAAATTGAATAACATTTGCTACAAATAACCAAAACCGCCGAAAGTCCAACTCGGCTAACAGGCAGGCAGTTGAAGGCAAAGTCCTGGCCAAATGCCGACATGGTCGCTTAAATTAGACGCATGATTAATTGCCCAAGACGATGAGAACGCAGTTGTGCTGTTGGCCTGGCCGATGCCGACGGCGATGCCGACTTGGGCTGGAACATGAGATGCAAAAGATGCTGTTCATCATTGGGGAACGGTAAATGTGTGCGCCAACTTCCACTTGGCGTGAACATTATGCGCAGCTGGCTAATTAAATTACACAACAGTTTAGACATGAGCGCACAAAAAAGCCAAAACGCTAAGCCAAAAGAACTGTAAACTGGCCAACAGCAAGCTGGCCAACAACAACAACAACAATCAGTGGCAACTGCAGCTTGCAGTTGATCTTGGTCTTGGTGTTGTTCTTGGTCTTGGACTTGAACGTGGCTCAAAAGCGGCATCAACAGCTGTAAAATGTTGTTTCATGCCTCGGCAAATGTAGCATGATGACTTGACTTGCCAACTGCCAGCACTCACAGTATTCATATGAGTGCAAGATGAGTATACTCAGAGGAGTATTAGCTGGCAGCTACTGCAGCCAAACATTCACTTGCAACTTGCAACTTGCCACCCACCCACTCACCCTGTTATTTAGCCACTTATTCACTCACTCACACACTCACTTACGCACACACTCACTCATTCACTCACTTGCTCATTCATTCGTTGATTCATTCAGTCTGTCAAACATTCTTTAGGTTGGCGCTACGTGGTGGCATTTGCTAAATTGTCAGTTTCCGCTGCTGCAACCAAATTGCTGAGGGAACTCAGTTATGCGAGTGAATACACTCCGCCCCGCCCCCCCTTCTCTCGTTGCCACCCTACGTGGCATCCACATGTGGCAGCTAAACGTGGGGGCCTCCAGACACATGCATACTCGTGTAGAAAGACGGGGCCTATAGACAGGCCAGAATTTACCGCTAAAAAGCCTCAACGAAAGCGAGTTGCAGGCAGCTGTTGGATTGTTATTGTTGCTCCTCTTCTACTTCTCCTTCTTCTTCTTCTTGTTTGCTTATAAAGTAATTTGTGAAAAATGCGTTTACAGTTTTGGGTGGCTATTAGCAGCTGCCTGCTAACTGTAACTGGCCTACGAGTCTGAGTCTGAGAGAGTCTAAGACACGTAATGACTAAATACCTCAACCACAATCATAAAAATTAATTCAATTTCTGCAACTAAATGCTGCAAGCACTTGACACAACTTATTAGCGATTCAACTGAATGTTTCGCCCCTTTCTCAAACTGTTTCAATGCTGCCGATTCTAATTGTCAGTCAACAGAGGTACACAGCATGTTTTCCTACTCTACCAATAAATAGGCATATCAGTCAAGTCATTTATTTGTTTGACAGTCCTTAATCTAATCTAGAATGCCCTAAAAGTGTATTGCGGATTTATTGGACGAAAAAGAACATTTTAATTGTACTTATAGACAGTCTGAGTGATCCATAGAAAACTGAAAGATGATAATAAGCTAATTGTTAATGAGAAATTTTATTTTCTCAATTTCGTTTTTATTTAAATTCTACGAACCGTAACTATAGTTCTAAAATTCAGTCATAATATGTTAATCTTTTCACAAAAATAGTCTATTGTTTTCATACATTTTTCTAGACAACAGAAATTGGAGCAGTTCTCATGGTCAGGTCTCTATTTGTCATTTACAACTTAAAGTATACATACGTGTATCTACAATGCGCTAAATATCTACTAGGGGGCTCCGCCCCCTGCTCGCTTCGCTCGCCAACCCCCGCTCGCTTCGCTCGCAAAATTGAAAAGAAGGTCTTTGTTGTCCAGCTTAACAAACTTAAACTGCTCGCTTCGCTCGCCAACCGCAGCTCGCTTCGCTCGCAAAAATTTAATAGAACTTCTTAAGTTGTCCGGCTTAACAAATTGATACAATATAAAAGGGTCCGTCCCCTGCACGCTTCGCTCGCAAAATTGAAAAGAAGGTCCTTAGTCCGCTCTAACAAATTCATATAATATAGCATTTTTTGCAAAAAACGGAAATATTCAACTTCCGCTGTCCGCGGTTTCAATGTTTCTTCTTGCTTTGGCTAAAAGTCAGATTTAGTGATTTGGCGGGAAAAACCCAGATTTGGCGGGAAAAGGCTAAATTTGGCGGGAAAAAGGTAAACTTGAGGAAAATTCATAATTTAGCAAGAAGAGTTAATGTGTGAGTTTTCTAAGTTTATATACTACTAGGTTGCTCAGACCTTGCATCCGATTGATCCAATGGCCTATATAATAGAGTCATCCGACTTTGACCAAATTTGGTAAGAATGTTAAGGACAGCCCCAAACAAATAATTTGTAAGTTTGTTGAGATATCTTAAGAAACAAAAAAGTTTTTCATACTAAAGGTTATTTTGCATCCGATTGTTCATATGGCAGCTATATGATACAGTAACCCGACTTTGACAAAATTTGGCCAGAATGTTAAAGACAGCCCCAAACATATACTCTGTGAGTTTGGTCGAGTTATCTTAAGATACATAAAAGTTTTTCATACTAAAGGTTACGTTGCATCCGATTGTTCCTATGGCAACTATATGATATAGTCAAGACGTTCACCAAATTTAGTCAGAATGTAAAGGACAGTCCCAGACATACAATATGTAAGTTTGGTTGACATATCTTAAGAAACAAAAAAGTTGTTCATACTTCAGGTTCTCTTGCATCCGATTGTTCTTGCTTTGGCAACTCAGATTTAGTCAGAATTTGGCAGTAAAGGACAGTCCCAGACATACAATATGTAAGTTTGGTTGAGATTTCTCAAGAAACAAAAAAGTTTTTCATACTAAGCAATGCTGTGACCTTGACCTTGATTTTGACCCACTTACAGGTCGAATTTCGCAAAACGCGTCTTATTGCACGATGAAATTATCTCACCTATGTTGTGTGAAAATTTCAGCTTTCTATCTTTCACCGTTTGGGCTGCACGTTGATTCTCAGTCAGTCAGTCAGTCAGTCAGTGAGTCAGGACAAGGAGTCTTATATATATAGATATCGATCGCATTTTTTGTAAAAAAATCGGAAATAGTCAACTTCCGCTGTCCGCCGTTTTAATGTTTCTTCCTTGCAATTGAACTTTGGCTAAAAGTCAGATTCAGTGATTTGGCGGGAAAAATCCAGATTTGGCGGGAAAAAGCTGGATTTGGCGGGAAACCGCTAAGTTTGAGGAAAAAGTCAATATGTTATCAAGTAAGATTCTTGACTTTGACTAAAGGTCACTTTGCATCCGATTGATCCTATGGCAGCTATATGATATAGTCATCCGGCTTTGACCACATTTGGTCAGTATGTAAGAGACAGTACCAAACATATAATCTG
The DNA here is from genome assembly GCA_037043495.1 of Drosophila recens. Lineage (NCBI taxonomy): Eukaryota > Metazoa > Arthropoda > Insecta > Diptera > Drosophilidae > Drosophila > Drosophila recens. Next base: position 8,896 of record JBAMBJ010002389.1, on the reverse strand, counting down.
TGAGTTTGGTTGAGATATTCTTAGAAACAAAAAAGTTTTTCTTACTAAAGATTATTTTGCATCCGATTGTTCCTATGGCAACTATATGATATAGTAATCCGACTTTGACCAAATTTGGCCGGAAGGTTAGACACAGCCCCAGACATACAATCTGTGAGTTAGATTGAAATATCTTAAAAAACAAAAAAGTTGTTCATACTCAAGGTTATTTTGCATCCGATTGTTCCTATGGCAGCTATATGATATAGTCATCCGACTTTGACCAAATTCGGTCAGAATGTAAAGGACAGTCCCAAACATACAATCTGTGAGTTTGGTTAGATATCTAAGAAACAAAAAAGTTTTTCATACTAAGCAATTCTGTACGTTTGTTGAGTTTGCTCAAGAATCGCAAAAGTCTTATCAGTAATACACCTATGTTGTGTGCAAATTTCAGCTTTCTATCTTTTACCGTTTGGGCTACAGGTTGATTCTCAGTCAGTCAGTCAGTCAGTCAGTGAGTCAGTCAGGACAAAGAGTTTTATCTATATAGATGCATTTTTTGTAAAAAATCGGAAATATTCAACTTCCGCTGTCCGCCGTTTTAATGTTTCTTCCTTGCAATTGAACTTTGGCTAAAAGTCAGATTCAGTGATTTGGCGGGAAAGATCCAGATTTGGCGGGACAAAAGCTGGATTTGGCGGGAAAAAGATAAGTTTGAGAAAAAGTCAAAATTTGTCAAGAAGATTTAATCTGTGAGTTTTGTAAGAATATCTCATACAACAACAGAGTTTTTGACTCTAAAGGTCACTTTGCATCCGATTGTTCCTATGGCAGCTATATGATATAGTCATCCGGCTTTGACCACATTAGTCAGATGTCAGTATGTGGCGGAAAAATCCGATTTGGTGGGACAAAGCTAAAGATTATTTTGCATCCGATTGTTCCTATGGCAACTATATGATATAGTAATCCGACTTTGACCAAATTTGGCCAGAATGTTAGACACAGCCCCAAACATACAATCTGTGAGTTAGATTGAAATATCTTAAGAAACAAAAAAGTTGTTCATACTCAAGGTTATTTTGCATCCGATTGTTCCTATGGCAGCTATATGATATAGTCATCCGACTTTGACCAAATTTGGTCAGAATGTAAAGGACAGTCCCAAACATACAATCTGTGAGTTTGGTTGAGATATCTTAAGAAACAAAAAAGTTTTTCATACTAAGCAATTCTGTGACCTTTGACCATTTTGACCCACTTACAGGACGAATTTCGCAAAACGCCGTCTTATTGCACGATGAAATTATCTCACCTATGTTGTGTGCAAATTTCAGCTTTCTATCTTTTACCGTTTGGGCCTTTGACCACAGTTGGGGAAGGTTGACTCAGTCAGTCAGTGAGTCAGTGATCAGGACAAAGAGTTTTATATATATAGATTACATCATTTAATTTTATATCAAATGTTTTAGTATCTTTTAAGTTTTTAGAATGAAAGCTATTAAAGTACTTTTAACAGGATATTTGATTTTCTACAAAACTGTGCGACACAAAATTATTGGAACTTGTACTAATTTAAGTATTACGAATTTTTATGTTTATCAATTTCAGGCGATTTTATTTGAATGCTTTAAATCAGCATTAACTTCTAGATTCCGTTGACTCTACAGTACACGTTTTAAAAACGACAATACTTATCGATTTGCGGGAAGTCGGAACAGCAATCGAACATCGAATTGTCAGAAGTGAATTTCACTCTAGACTAGGCTACAACTGATTTACAGGGTATTTGACGAGTCAGCGCTTTGACTGGCTGAAGAATTCTCATACTAAACTTGTTGTTATAGCCTGTTATTGTTGACAGTTGGCCTTTGATTGTCGTGGCATTACCATTTTGGTGTTGAAAGTGTTGTCTGCACCACGTTGCTTTTACCATATTTGCAACTTATAATAGCATCAGACTGACCGCGGCAACAGTATGCTGCTGCAACCGGCATACAATTGCTGGTTGTTGCTGCCATCAATTGATTGTTGTTTCTTGATTGTTACTGCTGCTGCTGTTTGCGGCTGCTGTTGCAGTTTAGAAGTCTCGTGCTTTGCAAATTTCAGTAACACGTACCTACGTATAATTGCTTTTCATCTAATGAATGGCAGCCGCTATTGACCATTTTTACGCTTAATTGGCAATAAATTGTAGCCTGCGGTTAATATAGCCTCTGGCTAAAAACGTGCACAGGGAATCCGAGAGCGAGAATTGCTAAGAATTTTATTAGAGAGGTAATAAGAGACTAAAAGCTTAACATTTTCAACCTCAACGCGCTTTTCACGAACTTGTCAGGCTAATCATTTATCAAAAGATCGACAACAACAGTTTCTATGCTGACTACATTTTCAGTCCATACAGGAAATGCAAAGAGCATGAAAATCTGACCAGAGTGAGTTTAGGAAGGCAGAGGACGAGGGGAGGCAGAGGAAGAGAGTAATCAATAGATAGACACACAAAATACCAATAGTTTTGGAGGCTTGGCTGTTGGCATTAAGTGCGATATGGTCAAGACGCAGTTTCGACCATTAATCAAACTGCCGTTTTGAGCGTGTCCAAAATTGTGATGGAGGTGAAGGGTTCTCTTCTCTCTCTATCCGCTCTCCTTTTCGTCTCTTTCTCTCTTGGCTGTCTTGGACAGTACAACGCTTTGAACTGCTGATCTCTAATTGTTAATGTACGATGCACGCAAGGCGGGAAAGGCGTAGGGGGCGTGACAACTCTCTACAGCATGGGCCAAATCCAGAGCGGAAATGCTAGAAGGAAAAGGTAATGGAGCTGCTACATTTCGCTGCGCGTTTGAAGTCGCTAATAAACACGCCGATGCCAAGAACAGCCCTCTGCCTGTTGGCCAAAGAGACATGCCAACGAAGGGTGTGGCGGAGTGCGAGATGGAGTGGTGCAGAGCAGCAAACATTTGAAGTGCGAGTGTGTGGTGCTACACATGTGGAAATGGGACAGGAAATTCACAGACAAAGCCACTGACCAAGTGACCGCTCGGTCGAGCAGCAAAATGTGATGGGTGGCATACGTGCTATGAAACTCCTTTTCTTGTTGTTGTTGTTGTTGTTGATGACGCTGTTGACTTGATAATGTTTTGAGCTTGCAAGGGGAGGCGAGGGCTACTATCTCTCCTCCATCTTCTGGTCATTTGCGCATTTGCGCTAATGAATTAGGCAGTCGCAGACATCCACAATGGGCCGAATGGAGTGGTGAGGAGCACATGTGGGCGTCTTGAGCCCGTGAAATGCAGCAAAGCCACTGACCAAGTGACCGCTCGGTCGAACAGCAAAATTTATTGCATACGTGTATGAAACTCCTTTTCTTGTTGTTGTTGTTGTTGTTGATGACGCTGTTGTTGTTGTTTTGGTTGCAAGAGGCAGCTATATTTTATTTTGGTCATTTGCGATTTGCGTTGAATTAGCAGTCGCAGCACCAAATGCCGAATATGGTCTGTGGGCGTCTTTTGAGACCCTGTACTTTTAAAGTGCAACGGGTCTCTTAAGCTTATGACAAAATGTCGCTTACACGCAGATGGAGGCGGGATAAATAATATATATTCTGACTATCCGTCTGTATGAACACTTAGATTTCAAAGACTATCAAAGCCAGAGACTCCAAACTTTGTATCCAATGCAAATGATATTTGTTTTAGAATTTTGTGATTAAATACGAATTTAATTTGAAATTCCAAACTTGCAACGTATTTAGGCATATTGGATTATGTCATTTAAATTTTTTATCTTTAGTTAAATTTGCTTTTCAATAGTTTTGTAAAATAATATCGAAATATTTTAATGTACCTTGACTCGATCATTCTTTTGACGATATATCGACAATTCGATTTTTGCTATGACGATTTTAACATTTTGATTTAAAACTCGACCTATAATTTGCATTTACATCACAACTTTTTAAGCAATAAGTACAGGATCTCTAACAGTCTGGCACTCTCGATTGTAGCCTTGCCTAATAGTTGCTTTTGTTGGGTTGTCTGGAGAGGTTGCAGCTGCAACAAATGCCCAAATGTGGTAACAGTCTGTGGCCCAAAGGCAGCCTGGTCGAGACTCTGCCCCACACCTGCAATTGACATTATTATTTGGCCATGTACCTTGCGTGAGTGAGGATGCTGCCTGGAGTAACCTGGAGTGGAGCGAGTGCTGAGAGCATCATGATTTATAATTGTTCAACTGGGTCTCTGGGTAGAAATTCCATTCCACGCATCTTGATAGTGCGTAGTTTATGGCCCGGGACTCGGGTCAACGGATGGCCATCGCTTGTACAACAAACTTGTTGAAACAGCATTTGTCTCGCGTTTGTTTTCTCTTGCCTCATGCCTCATACCTCATGTTTCATGCCACTTGCCACTTGCCAGTTGCCTCTTTTGCGTTGCCATGTTCTTTATCTGTTTTGGCCGTTTTACGCTGAATGCTTCGCTTAACCATCTGCCGGCCACGTTAATAACCGTTTTGGACATGCCAAGCGGCATTGTTAACAGCATTTCTTTTGGTGCGCTGCGCTTTTAATTGTCGACTGGGCGACATTTTAATTGAAATTCTACAGAAAATTGCATTTCAAGCTAATAACACTAGACAACATTGTATTAGATGAGAAGCTCTTTTTAACTATTTATAATTTCAGTAGATTGATTACGCTCTGAATTGGAGTACTGTCTGAGTTAAATTTAGCCCAAGCAAATAATCACCCAGGATTTGAAATTCTGGAAGCATTTGCTAAAGCAAACTTTATACCATAAACATTTAAATATGTTTTAACATAGTTTCTGGCTGTGTCTTTTTTGCTTTTCATCAGATATTTATATAAAAATATACAAGATGCAAAAAATAAATTGTAACTATAATATATTTAAGAAGCTCTAAATATAAGCAAACAACCTGCACTCAAATCCATTAGATCTTGTCTTCAATCAAGATTTTAAACTTTTTTAATTAGAATAAAATATTAAAAAATGAATATTTTATTTGATTGATAAGTAATTTATAATCTTTTTCAATATTGTTTTCACAGCTTTCTTTTTGCCTTTATAAATGCAATTCTTAGAGTTTCACAAACAATGTAGGATAGTGTAAATGTGCAGCTAACAAAAAACCGCAGAGTGCACTACGCGTCTTTCCCACACAATCCCAATTTATACTCAATTCTATCCAATGCAGATCAAACACAGCCAAACCAAACTAATCCCATCCCAACCCATTTCAACCTCATCGCATCCAATTCTATTCTGTTCAGTTCAGTTGAGTTCCCTTTGCCGTACCTTTTCATCCCCCTTTCACCCACAAACTGTTCCTGTAATGTAAAGAAAAGCGAAACCATTTGGACTGTAAGAAATTATTTGCTTCCTGGATCTCTGGGATCTGGAAACTGAAATCGGTTGGGCAAAAAGCAAATTGCACATCGCTTGATTTGACCGCCGGCCATGTGGTGATGGTATTGGCCACCTTTGTTGTTGGCTCTCTCAGTTTTCAGTTGGGCTGTGCTTTGTAGTTCTTGTTTAATTTGGCCTGGCATTCCGTTTGGATATGCATCTTGGGCATTTCTTTTCAATTACCGGCGGGAGCTACTCTTTTTTTCCTTTTTTTTCTTTTTGCGGTTTCAAGTTACCCCTTTACCATTTTCCATTGGCCATGTAATTTGGCCATCAAACGCATGCATGTCTGATAAGCAGCCGGCGGGGCGCATTCTCCACAGTGGGAAGACTTCCCCCTTAGAGCTGAGCACGTGTCGTGACACGACATGGCACGATATGTACACATGTCCAAACTAAAAAGATTGTATTCTTAAATCTATGTTGTGTGAATCAAAAGACTTAGGACACAAACTCGCTGACAAGCTGGCAAACATTTTTCATGCATTTTCATTGGTTTGCTCCACTTCAATTCGACATTTCACAGTTGTGCTATAAAGTATGCGCACAATGTCTTTCAATAAATTAATTAAATCACATTTTTGTCACTGATTTTATCGACATCATTAAGTGCCAGTCAGACTCGCTAACTGGAGCGATAAGATACACATACACATATACATTATAAGCATGTATGTGAGTGTGCTTGTATAATTATAGCCTTAAATATGTGATGATGTGCTTAAAAGCAAATGGTGCTCTCTTTGGCTTTAATTAAAGAGACCACAAGCCGACAAACAAAAACCATCGACTTGAAGCAAATCATATGACATTAAGTGTTTATGTGTGTGTTATATAGTCCCCTCCCCTTGCCTCTTCCCTCCTTTCCCATACCCATTTTGCCTGTTATTATTGTCATTAAATGTGCTTACAACAATAATGAGCACATTTTTATAGCCGCATCCGCAGGGCAATTGAAAATAGAAGTTTTATGTGTACATTCTTGAATCTACATTGAAATGGAGTCGGAGTTGAAGCTGAAGTTGGACTTGGAGTTTGACTTTCAGCTACAGGTCGACACTAGAATCAACTCTAGTATCTATCGACACTTGAGTTTCACTCTTTTTTTTAGTACGTATTTTAGCTTTCTTTTTTTTTATTGTTGTGTTTTGCTATCTAATGATCATTCTACAGATTTCTCATTCCATTCTATGCACTTTATGACCATGCACTTGTCTCTAGAGCTATTAATTTACAGTTGAGTGCGGTTTACAGGGTATGACCTAGTCGTTGCCATAAGTTAACAGCTTACCACTTGTTAATTTTGCTTGCTTTTCTTTTTGCAGTGTCATTGACTTTGAACGCTGACAGCGACGCCGGCGTCGACAATGTGCGTGCGTAAATTGCGCCTGGGCTGATGACGACAACCAAGCAACAACAACAGCAACAACAACAGCAACAGCAGCAATAACAACAACACATGAAGAACAACTTAAACGTGGCACAGTCACTTATTCGCATTTGTGTTTTGGGCGTTCTTAATTGTAAAAAAAAACGTATCTGAGCTGCTGTTGCTTTGCCTACTGCTCTGCATATCAAAGGCAACGGTCACTGACACAGACAAAAACACTAACAACAACACCAACAACAACAACAATACGGCGAAATTAATTCTAATGAATTCTAATATTTTGCTCGCTTGGCTTACATAATGTTATTCGCGGGCATTTGATTTGCAAGTTTGTTGCCTAAGTCTTTTGTTTGAGCAACAGATTCCTTTGGGTACGAGGTGGTGAAGTAGGGCTGGAGCGGGTGTGTGCCATCATTGTGTATTGTGTTGAATGGTTGGCAATCAATGCAACACACACACACACACACACGTAACCTCAAGAGCCGCTCAGCGCGATGCCATCATCAATCTCAAAACTGAATTTGGCATGCGCTCCATCAATGCCCACACGGCTGTTGACTTCAGCTTACAGCAACAACAACAACGGCAACAATAGCAACAATAAAAGAAAACAAGAACAGCAACAGCTAGAAGAACAACATAAAGAGATCGTTCGAAGCAGCCGACAACAAAGTAGACAACAAATAAATATGATTAATTTGCCACATGCAGTTAGACGTGCAATTTATCATGTAGACGGCAAATGCAAAGCTTCCACTTTCCGCTTTCCTCTCTCTCAGCCAATGTCTGTCTCTGTCCACAGCTGTGTTTATTCTCCAGTTGTGTATCTTCATCTCCCGTTGCGGGTCAGTGCGTCTAATAGATTAAATAAATTTCGCATAAATTATGCAATTGTGGCTAGCAATATTTTAAGCCAGCTGCCGCTGCGGGCGTCCAAAGCATACGCACTATCCCTCCCTCCCTCTCTTTCACACTGCCAGTTCTTTATTGCTGCCTTATTAATTTCCATGGAGCGCTGATCCTGTTCTGGCACCACTGCTCCGTTATTTGCCTGCCTGGCGTCGGCAGCGTTTCAAGCGTTCTACGCACTGTTTGGTAATTAAAAACCCAACGAGCCACTTGGCCACTTCGACACATGCCACGGTAAGTGGGATAAGGGGTGGTGGACATCTATCTGAACGTGGACTGGGCGACTTTTATTTTTGCCTAACGGTAAGCGGCAGCTTTGCTTCTTGGCAGCTTTCCAATGCGCGTAGGTTGCACACACAGGATTAACTTCAGGTTTGCTTTTACAACTTTTTTTTGCTTCGCATAAAATTTACATAATATTTGCTCCAGATTCCGCACACACACACACACACACCCGTACACTCACACTTGCAACACCTGTCGCCTGGCAATGCTTTCACACGCAAAAAGAAATAAAACCGTTCAAGTTTATGGCCATCGTCAGCGCTTATCGAACCGCGGGCCTCATAAATATGCTTACAGCGCCCTTGGACTGAAGTCTGTTGACAATTTGTTCGCCAATTTCCAAGGCATAAAATGGAATGGTTCTCGAGCGGAATACGGAATACAAACACCACAGTTACAAACGGTGCGAAAATCCAAGAATTTAGCACAATCAATTCCATCATTTATGTTGGCAAATGGTTATTTGCTCTGGAATTTGGATTAGTACAGTGAGTATTCTTTAAAATAAACTTTAAGGTAATGAAAACATGTGTTTAAAGTGGTATATATAACTTAAAATTCGGTGAAAGCTTGCTATAATTAACTCTCATATACATAGATATACAGAGAGCAATCAAGGAACTATTACAGTTCCCTAAAACGAGGTAAGAAATTAAAAAAATTATATTTTTAGTGAAAACTCGTTAAAGATGTATTACAGTGCAGATCAAGCATCGTATATATTTAATAAAGGAATAAATAGATAAATAATTCCCAAAACGCTCGAAAGTTATTTTAGAACTTAGTAAAATTGGAAATAAATTATGGAAAAAACAGATAAAAGTTTCCAATTAAAAACCATAAACTATTCAAGGTTTGAGGTAATAATTGTTAGTTAGAGATAAAAATGCAATGATATCAA